>KK113694.1:13633-26887 GCA_000611955.2 Stegodyphus mimosarum
TGAAAGAAGCAAGTTAAATAATTCTACGATAGACTAAACCCTGTTATACTATAGGTTAGATCCGAATTTGAATATAATGTTTTCTCCTTTCCTTAAATTGGCGATTTTGAGGGTTAAAAAAAATTCTTGCTATTGTTTTTCTTATACTTGCTTTCATTCTACATTCTACACTCTACACGTCCATGAAAACAATAGGCCTACTACACTCATAAATTAAGGATAATTCGGAGTCACGCGGAAATCGAACTCTAAAATAAATATATAACCTGTAAAATCACTACACACATCTTCAAGAATCATATGCAAATATCAGGATGTAACCAGATGACACCGATGGTACGTCACAATGGCGAGAGTGTAAGAAAGTGATATATAAGGAATACAGGCAAAGAAGTAAAATTGTTCGCAGGCGCTTTATAAGCATTTCAGTGCAATAACCGAATAGTTATGACACAAAAGATGCATTTGGATGATTTTTTACGTGGTAGAATTATCGGCCGTCTGGAATGGGGGCGTACCAACTGGAAGTATCAGATGAACTTGGAATTGCCCAGAGTGTCATCTCCAGGCTTTGGCAACAATTCCAAGATGATGGTAATGTGAGTAGACGTTACAGCACAGGTCGCCCCAGAGTTACAACGCCGAATGAGGACCGGTATTTGGCAGTTACTGCCAAAAGAAACAGGCGGAGCACAGTCTCAGACCTGTCTCGTCAGCTCTTTTCAGTCACTGGTACGACAAGGCAGAACGTGTACAGACGCTTAGGGCAGATTGGTCTATATGCTCGTAGACCTGTCAGATGCGTTCCACTTACTGCAACTCACTGTCGCCTGCGGTTAGCCTGGAGTAGAGAGCATGCATTGTGGACCCGCAACAGTGGGCTTGTGTGATGTTTTCCGACGAGTTCAGGTTTAGCTTGCAGTCTGATTCTCGTCGGACTTTCATATGGAGAGCTCCAGATACCCGTTACTACAAAGAAAACATCATTGAACGACACCGTTACGGTGGTGCAGGACTGCTCGTTTGGGGTGGAATTATTCTGGGTTCCAGAACTCACCTGCATGTTCAAATTGGAACCATTACAAGTCAAATCTATCGGGACGTCATTCTGGAACAACATGTACGTCTGTTTCGGGGGCGCCATGGGCGCACAATTTGTGTTTATGGATGACAACGCCTGTCCTCACCGTGCAAACATCGTAAGCGAATGCTTTCAGTCGGAGGATATCACCCGTATGGACTGGCCAGCATTCTCACCGGACTTGAATCCAGTAGAGCACGTGTGGGACATGCTTGGCCGACGAGTTCAAGCAGGTCAACCTCCTCCTACATGTCTACCGGAACTTCGGAGAGCATTGCTTTTTGAGTGGTGTAATATCCTCCAAGATCAGATCTATAATTTGATACTCAGCATGCCTAGGCGTATTGCATCGTCTGGGATACATACAATGTATTACCAACCATGTAATATTGATTTTTTGTAAATAGGTGTTTTTTTTTGTAATTTGCTCCAGGGAGAAAAAATCGCTAATTTTTTTTTAATAATATCAAACATATAGCATCTTTTTTTGCTCTTTACCTTTTGTTTAATAAATAAGCTTTACAAATAAGTCAAATTTGTTTTGCTTCTTACTCTTCCTTTGCCTGATTTTGCATTATCCTTAATTTATGGATATGAGTGTATTATGCTTAAGCTATTATTGCGAGTCCTCTAGAGGCGAAAAAAAGCGCCAAGGCCCAGAAACGCATTTTCTGTGCGTCAAGGCCCAGAAAGACATTGCATGGCATACAAGCCCTTGAAGAAAATATTACATTGCAATCCTGTATTGCTATAAGTAAACAATCATATCATAAAAGTGTCACTGTATAAACTATAGGATTATTTACATCAGTTTCATATAATTAGAAATAACATCGGACATTTGTGCATAAATGTCCGAAACGAGTGACGTAGCTACATTTTTACCGCTGACTTTTGATATACAAGCAATAACTAAAATAATGTCAGAATGACAAATGGAGAATTTAAACTCTGTGTTTATTTTTGAAGAAGAATTGTATTTCTAACATATTAAAATTACATTATTATTTCTTGTTGTTTTTGTTCGCAAAGCCATCCATAACATTGGAGAAGTCTATTTGTTTGCGCTTGCTATTATGTAGATAGCATACCACCTAATGAAGTGTAATTTTTTTAAATAAAATCTCCAATATGAAAAAAAAAATCGATACATTGTTCCTTTTCACACGGGGGCCTCCTAAGCTTGGGACTCCGGAACACTGCTCCGGCTGTCCGGTTGCTTGGTCTGCCCATTACGCTTCTAAAATATTAATCATTTAAACGGCCTCAGAAATTCCAAGTTCTAGGAGGGGATTTCTAAGATCTCTAATTAATATGAAGAAAGATAAGATCTCTAATTTATCTTTCAGTTTAGGTTAGATTAATTGATTACGGCAAAGCAATCCAAGGGCTATCTGCGTGTGGGGAAGGATTCCTTTGTGGAGGTCTTTTTAAGAGAAACTTGCTCGTATTCATGTTATACATAGGGAAAACCACAAAAACTAACCAAACAGCCAGCCTATTACCTAGGATTCGATCCCAAGTCGAACTAGTAGTAATGTAATATAATGCAATTTACGAGTGTGCTGCAACCCTCCTGGCCGATAGTAATTGGCCTCGCGGCTAACGCAGTCGAACTACTAGTATTCAGAGAACTTACCGCTTGACCTCTGGACGGCGTTCATGTATATTTCAAATGATATCGATGTTACATGATGTAGCCGACTGAACGATTTCAAACTTTTCATTATTTTTAGAGATGGGGCAGGATCCTAAGACTTGTCAAGCAAGAATGTGTATCCTAATCCTAAATCATTTACGTCAAAATAATGGTAAGAAGAAAAAATACAAATTATTTATATGTTTTCAACTGTACATTTACATGCATTTTATTCCTCCCCTTCTTTTACCTTTTTCAATATTAAAGAATTTTCTAGCACTTTTATGTTTTATATTGAAATAGTTTTCTTTTCTCCCCACATACCGTGCAAATTCTGAAAGATCGAACACACTAGCAGTAGATAAGGATATATTGTTCTGGAACATGAATAACAGAAGTAAGGGGAAATCACATGTTTCGAAAGTTTCTTAAGTGTGAGAACACCTGCCACGTCCAGGTAGTCTAATGAAGAATTTATACAAAATGTGTTTCAGATAACAAATGAAAAAAAAAAAAAACGAAGTGGATGAAACGATATTTATAATTTTAAATGCGTATTTTAGATGGAAATGCTTAAATAGAGGGAGTGGTCTATACCGCGACTTTTATTTTAAGTAATTTTTCGTATAAAATTATTAAATATTTGTTGAAACTGAAAAATACAGAAGAGAAATTTAGTACTTGCAAGGTATAATAATTGCAATACACTTTTAATATATTTTTTTTAATTGCAGTTCCTATTTAACATTTTCTGGAGAAGCGACAATTGCTAATCTCTCTTTCTGCATGAATCAGCTATCAACTTTTGACACTATTTTGTGAGATGAACCATCTTTTTTCTTTCATATCGGATACACCGAACCAAACTTTCGGTCTTTTAAAGTTTGTTATAGTGGATTGTGTAAACTTTTCTTACATACACATAGTTTCTTTTTTTTTTTTTTTGACGCACCTTGTATATATATTTATTAATGCAAGAGAGAGAATATTATCTCTGCTTTTATGGTATTTTATTTCAACTAAGATTAGATAATTAGAAAGTAAAATATTTTTATTTTCTTAAAACAAAGTACAAAGTACCCATTGGCCGACAGCTCGTTTATATGTATGATGCTTTAGCTCTCTCTGCGCATGTCCTGAGAATTCGTTGCTTGTGTGAAGCCTGCGAGATTTTTTCAGTGCAGAATTAAGAGACACAGCCGGCCAGAAGACGCGATTATAACTTAGGAGCATTATTTTTGTTCTCTATGCTTTCCGGAAGGAAGAAAAATGTCGGATATTTTAGCACTAAGTTCTCTGAAACTGGATATTCCGAGTGGAAAAAAGGCCGGGGAGATAGTTAACTATGCAGGAAATTTGTCAGGTTTATTTATTTATTTTCTATTTAAATATTAAAAAGGTTTTAAAAAGTTAGTTATTTTTCTTGACGTATTAAACTGAATTATTTTTTAAATGAAGGCATTATAACATTTCTTTACGTTTGAATGATATTATGCAAGAGATAGAATATCATTGACTTTAATGTTTTTTACGTATTGAATACAGAAATGAGCGCATGAAGTAAAACCGCTTAATCTGATCGCGGTTAATGTTATCATTGGTGTACTGTAATCGAACTGCCGAAGTCCTTCTCGTTTGTATACGAAAATATGAAAAATACGTCGCATAAAGGGATCACGAATTCTGTTAATATTATCAAAGTATTATGCAATAATTTTTTAAACTGAAGTAAAGTTCCCAAACAAGGTCCAAATAGATTATAAAAATAGCCAAGTGTTAGAAGAATGTCGCCAAGTAAGGGAATATGTCGCCAGGCAGCTTGGTTTTAATTTTCGTCAGCTTGCTTTAATTTAAAATTAAACAAAAGATTAACACATCAGTTTGGCTTAAGTTTTGAATGAGATTCCAATTTGAGAATGATTACGAACATGTCTCTCCCTCCTTCAGAAGGAAAATTTCTGCCGAATGCATTTTCTCTGATCCCCTTAAAAAAAAAAAAAAAAAAAAAAAAAGTGTTTGAAAGCTTTCAGAATTTATATTACGTCCAGAGGGCCGTTTTTTTTTAACGTTTTATGTGTTACTTTTATTTATTAAATATCATGTTATTCTCACTTAACCCACAAAATTTAATTCGACAGCAATATCGCAAAATAAATTTTAAATAAGCATATCTTTAAAATTTCCGATACACAGTCTCGCGCGCTGGAGACAAAAATAATTTTTCCCCCATACAGTCTTGCCATTGCTCGCTTTGAAATCTTTGCATTTATTAATCAAAAATTCATTAAAGTTTCACAAAATATGAAATAGATAATAAAACAAATTCCAAATTTGTGCTTCCAGAGGCCCATATTCGGTCGAGAATTTCATTACTCAAAATTTGATGGCTCTAGGTATCGCTGTTTTATCACAATGCGAGAAACATACATATATTTATGCAGATTCTTCATTATTTAATTTCTTTAAATATAATACAGGGCTCTAATATTTGGTGACAACAGTTTAAAAAGTGATTCGCCGTTTATAGTGAATCAACCAAAATGTCAAAACGAAATTAATAGTCCTTCTAAGCAAATTGCTCCTTTGGATTAAAAAAAGATTCTTTTGGGGAATCTATACCAAATTAAAGTTGCTCTTTTAGGCAATTTTTAAATTTTATTTTTGCATGTTCTGTTCTACTGAATTAGGAGTACCCTTCAGATATTGAGGTTAGAGGTACAGTATCGGTCAAATAATTTCCAGAAATGTTGTGTATAGTTCGTAAATGAACGTTTACAATAACGATATTATGAACAGTTCATAAACAAAAATTTTTATTTTCCTAATAAAAATTCTGCGAAAGTACTTATTTATATGTTACTTTGTATTCATATTAAATGAAATAAATTCCATTGCTGTTTTGAAGGCTATTTGTTTCTCACCGTATAACGTTATCATTTCATAAATGTTATCCAAACAGTTGTACGCAAACGTGATCACATTAAGCGGCGCTTACTATATAACATTTCTTTACGTTTGAATGATAATTACTTATTTAATACATTATAATATTAATAGCTATTTATTCTCAAAATTCAATTCAGTTAGAATTCCCCTCCCATTTTAATCTTTTCTTTTATTTATTACTAGCTCAGAAGAAAAATAATGATTGCTTGATTGAGGGTAACATGTTGAATCAACGATGTTGTCATGTTTCATTTTAGGGAATTCTTATATCTGAATCTTTTGAATCTCTTGCCAAGGAATTCGTATTTACCACAGTTTCGTAAATCCCTCCAGAATGCCATTATACACGGCATCCCAGATAAAATCATACAGAACCTAAATCTAAATGTAAGCTAAATTGGTTTGTTTGAATATCTGTATAGAGATAAATCTCTTTAATAGTTGTGTTATTTTGGATGTAGGAAAAAATGTCATCCGGAAAATAAGGAACGGAAAGATAGGCACCGGAAAATTAGGAAACGGAAAATAAGTCACCATTCTTTTGCAATGGGAAAAATAAGGGATGTTTAGAAATATCGCCAAGATGGGAGATAAAAGTTTTATCATAACAACCACACCTGCGGAATAGGGAAATCTTCTGACGATGATTGAAAGAAGATAAGCGATCTGCTGGCCTGTCCGATGGTAAAAATAGAGGGTTGACCAGGGGGTCATGGTCATTAGTGATTGTTCCCTTCGTACCCCATGTAGTTATAGCCTTAAACTGTGGTTCAGGGGTGAAACATTGTCGCATAACTAAGCGTTAAAAACAGAATTATAACAAACCGTTGTAGATGAAATTTAGTCACAGTTTGCGATAAGAATATTAAAACCTGCTATCGAAATGACCTTGTTCGGCTGCAGCTAGCTCAACGCCTTACCCTTAAAACCTCCCTCAAGAGAGCCCGCTATAACCCTGCCGGTTAAATTAGAATTTGGCAGGTTTCCCCAACACCGATTGGCGACATTATTTGAAGAGATTTATCTCTATACAGATATTCAAACAAACCAATTTAGCTTACATTTAGATTTAGGTTCTGTATGATTTTATCCAGTTTAGAGTTCCTTTTTTTCCATTCCTTATTTTCCGGGTGACATGTTTTCCGTTCCTTATTTTCCGGGGACTTTCTTTCCGTTTCCTTTTTTCCGGGTGACATTTTTTTTGCACACCGTTATTTTAATTCTAAGACAGTACTACTGTAAGAAATCTTGTTAATATTTCCCCTTCTTTAACATGACATCGAGTGAGTGAAGAAGACACGTTAAATTTTAACACTGAAGTAAAGACTTAATGCTATAGAGCAAGGGTTTCCAGCGGTGTTCGTATTGACCTCCTGGGGATCGATAAAATGTTAGAAGGGTCAATGATAGTCAAGGGGTCGCCTGGGTGTTGATAGCCGAATATACACTGGCAAACGATGGATTTAATGAAGAACCCATTAATTACAAAAATTTATTAAAAATATTATTAATTATTTGTTGATATAAAGCTGTATAATATAGTACGGAAGACATGATATTAAATAAACATAAGGGGGAAATACGCTAAAATGATTTAAAATATTTTAAAAACCAAAATTCTTTAAAAATGGTTAAGTTTTAATGCAACAAGTTCAATATAAAAAAATTAAAAGCTAGAACAAAAGGGAATACAATTAAAAAAATGCGAAGAACCAAGAACTGGATGGAAAGCAATGGATATTTTTGAGTAACTGATTCAAAAATTAAATTAAGAAATTTTATGCCAAATAAAAAAAAATGTAACAATACACCAGCTGCAGCCATAAAAAGCATTAATTACGATCAAATTTTTTGTACAATTAGAATTTATTGCTTTGAATTGTAAAATTGTAAATAATTATAAAACAAAAAAATTAAAAGCTAGTTATAATAAACTATGTTTTTCAAAGCGTTTGTTCATTCTTCTTAATCTAATTATTATCTTCAATTATTTATGTGCACATATTTGTGTTATGATTATGTTGTATGCTATATGTTAGAGAGAAAAATGTTAGGCGGTCGATGAAGAAAACCATCCCTAAGTATGGATGGAAAGAAAAAGAATAGGAATCTCAGCTGTAGAATCTTACGCTAATCTTATACTATAAAAACCTTTTGTTATCTTCCGCCAGCTTATATATACTTAAAAGAAGTAATATTTTCCGCCCAAGAATTCGACAAAGGGTATTCAGTGAAAGAGCATGAATTAGGCACCCCACAAACACGCTTTGACTATTTTTACTATTTAAATGGATAAACTGAAAGTGGTACCTTTACTTGAAACTCTGAACAGATTTCATGACAAAATATCTTGTGATAAAGTCCACATATATTCAAATGTTTTGAAAGTGCGACTCTACTTGGGACATCGAGGTAAAATGTCGAACCAAAAGTCTTTCTCAAAAAAAAAAAAAATATTCAATTATTCAATTAAATTTTTTTTTTAAATTTTCCGCCACCTTACGAACCCAATGCAATTTTTCACGATCCTTTGGAATGAATACCACTGGTGTCATCAAAACCTCTCAGATTTGGTGTTTAAGACTCGTTGGTATATACACGATGCATGTAGAATAATGATTGAAAACAACTTAGTAGTTTTAAGTATTTATGAAGTGGAAGGAATGGTGGAGGTGGTACCGGAAGTGGTACTTTACATGAAACTCTTAACAGATACAGAATCGGATAAATATATAGAGGATCAAAATCGCTGAAACAACCTTGTATTTGGCGTACATTTATTAAAACATTCAATCGATTTCGAGGGCAGCTACAGGTCCCTCTTCACCAGGAGAACGAAATTTCTAGCAAAAATTTTCTAGCACCTAGAAATTTCGTTCTTCTAGTGAAGAGGGACCTGTAGCTGCCCTCGAAATCGATTGAATGTTTTAATAAATGTACGCCAAATACAAGATTGTTTCAGCGATTTTGATTGTCACATTGACGTTCTTTTCTATATAGAGGATGCTTACTCATTTTTAGAACAAATTCGGAGGAACATGATTAATGTTTAAACTGTAAAGAGTAGTTTTCTAAATAATTAATCTGATAACCTTTCTCCTGGAATCTAAATCTGCTTCGTAATTTCCAAGATAGAAGGCTTTTCATAAAATTTCCGGAAGTTCTGATTTCCATTCCTTCTTAACCACTTTTGCAGAGTCAAACCATCGTTGGGCTTTGCGATCAGAACGAACTCTTTTTCAAGAGACCAAAGGTACAATAGTCTTTAAGTGAAACCTCAGAAGGCATCGCAAGAAACCGTTGGAAAACACATATATGCAATACCTGTATCAGTCTTCATTTTTCAAGGAATGCAATAGCGCTTTTCGAAGTATGGCTTGATGAAGTTTCACCCTTTGAAAGCTATTCGGATAAAGAAATGGCATTTCTTCCAGAAATAAAGAAACTAAAACTCTATTTTTTGTTGCAGTCATTTAGATAAAGATTGCTTCATCAAGGTCACAAGATACTTCTATTCATTTCTAGCTAAACAGATTTCCTACAGAGGTCTACAAATTATTATGCTTTGAGCCACATGCCTTGGCAAAAGCTGGCGAGCCTACCATTTTTAGTTTCTTTTTAAGTTGTAAATCTTAATTTATTACTTTACTTGTTGCTGTTACAGATGTATTTGAGGAATTTGCAGTTGATTTCTGCCTTGGCGAATTTTCTCTCGTTATCAAATATTTAGCCTTAGAAACATTAGAAACAGTATGGACTTTTTCGAGTATTTGTTAGTAATCTTCTTTCCACGTAAAAATAATGATCGACGGTTTTTTTTTCTTTCCAGTTAATAATGGTGCTTATTTTGCAGTTGGAAATTTTATGCTATGCATTTCGCAAAATTATTTAATTATAGGATTGGAATATTTCTCTTCGCAAAGAGCAACAGCATATCGTTCAATCCAAAGCTTGTTTACATGCGGCATTTTGAAAGTAGTACAACTTTAAAAGTAGCATAGGATATTTCTCATTTCAAATGAGCTGTTTCCAGAAATTCTTATTCCAAAATATCTGTTTTTTTAAATTATATATTCAAATCTTTCTGAAAGTCTGTAAACACCCTCTGTAGAACCGAAAATATATAGAATCATTACAATCAGAATTTAATCTAAAATAATGGAGCACTTTTTACTGATTCCGAAATGCACGGTAGTCACTATAACTGTCATTCCAGATACTAATAACCATTGTTTACGGAAACCTAAATATCGGGGATATAAAAGTGTAAATCAAAATAAATTTAGATTTGTGGATGCTATGGAAATAATACAAAAAAATTAAATTATGATATTCGTTTCATAATATTAAAAAAGCTGCAGAACACTCAGGCTCCTTTACGTAAGTTTCTCAAGGATCTAAGATAAATGATAAGCACCCAGTCCATTAGACTGTGGAGATAACCGCACTCTTTGAAAAATGCAAAGCTGATCTCACGCAAGCCAGAACCGTTGGTTTCCACGCACTAGGCTAGAAATTGTCCCTCATGGTCGATGCATCTGACATCGCCATCGGAGTCGTTTTAAATGGTGTTAGCGACAAAGGGGACCAACCACTCGCATCTTTCCAAGGAAACTTTCCCCGGTGGAACAGCAATACAGCACATATGACCGCAAATTACTTGCCATATACTCTGACATCAAATATTTTCAGCATATGCTAGAAGATAAAAAATTTACAATGTTTACGGACCACCGTCCATTAACTTTTGTTTTTACTAAAATATCTTGCTGTAGTTCACCCAGACAATTATGTCAACTTAACTACTTAACTAACTCAACTAACAGTTCCCGACAGACGTACAGCATGTTGCTGGGACAGATAATGTTGTCGCAGATGCTTTGTTTCGCATCTAAGGAATCGACGCCGAAGATCCGGTTTAGTTTGCAGTTATTGCAGTTGACCAAACAATAAATGACGAACTTAAGTCTTACCTCAATAATCCTTATTGTTCATCAAAGTTGCAACCACTAAAACTCACCCCTGAATTGCAAATATTCAGTGACACGAGTCATAAACGGATCAGACCTTATGCAACGCCTAAATTTCGCAAACAGATCTTCAACTCGCTGCACATCCTCTCACACTCAGGCTTCCGTGCTAATAAATATTAGTTCTTGCACGTTTCGTTTGACCATCAATTTCCAAGGCTGTTACCTTCTAGTCTCGTGCCTGTATCCAGCGCCAGCAATTCAAGATCTCTCGACATACTAAGAGTCTACTTCAGACTTTTCCGTCCACAACACAACGGTTCGACCATGCATATGTTGACTTGTTTATCCCTCTTTCGCCTTCAAATGGTAGAATTTACCTACTTACTTGCATTGACCGGTTTACACGTTGGCCGGAAGCCGCTCTTTTAGATGACATTTCTGCCCGGACTGTTGTCGGTACATATATCGAATGTTGGATTTTGAACCCTCCATTATCACCACGGACCAAGGACGGCAGTTCGAGTCAGCGTTTCTTTTTTCGCTGACATCTCTATTCGGAATAAAGCGACCCGCTCGTCTCCATATCATCCTGCCAATAACGGACTTGTCGAACGCTTTTATTGCTCCCTTAAGCAACCCCTCAAAGGCCACAGCAACCCTTGTTGGACAGAATCCTTGCGTCTAGTTCTTCTGAAACTTAGGTCTGTCTTTAAGTCCGATCTTCAACGCACGGTAGCAGAACTGGTGTATGCCTTACTTCTTACACTTCCCGCCTATTTCTTAGATCCTGTGTCCACGAACGAAGTTGAAGCATCAGAGTTTCGGAACCAGTTGCAGAAGTTTTTCAACCATGAAGAGTTTCTCAATCACGAAGGCATGCGAAGAAGGCGGGATAAATACCTGATAAGCTTATTATTATTATATCTCTGCAAAAAAGCACTAGACGAAGGAAAGCACGACAACACCGTTGGCATTTTGAAACCAATTCAACATAAGACGCTGCACAAAGATAATTAAACTCCCATGGGAATAAGGCAATTCATCAACAGTAAATTCTTGCTGGCAAAGCAAAAACAGGTAAGGATTTTAAGATATGAAAGGAGGCGAAATCAAAGAATTACTCAAAAATGACAATCGTAAAATCACAAAAGATGAATTGGATGGTCTTATTACACCAGACGACAATTAGGGCAGCGATAGATTAAAAAATAAAAAGTCTTTAACGCACGAGATGTTTTACGAATTCTTAAAAAAGGCACCGGAACTATAACTTGGTAATGGAGAAAGAAGAGGACATTATTTTATTCGAACACTTTGCACTCCTTACAGCTAAACGTTTGATGAGCTGAGTCAGAGATTGTCCCAAGCAAATATCACCAGCTCAATTGTATCACGTAGTTACTTACTAAGGAGTGATAGAAATCCTTTCAATTAACATTTGTTTCATTTTCCTCTTTTAATTACAATAATATTTAACTTTGTATTAATTCCACATACTTTCTTAGTCTGAACTATACCTGGCACAGTTCTTCTGTAAAAACTTTCCATTATTAACAACTTAATTGTTTTCCTAATATATAAAATATTTTAACTCTTTGTGTAGTAAAAATATTATCTTAAAGTAAAAATCCATGCATCACAGGGAAGGGGTACATCTAAATTACATGCGCCAGAAAAGGAAAAGGGCACGCGCAAGTAACCAGGTTTAAAAAATAAAAGTGTGTATACTTTGTTGACAAAAACATGGCACGTGACCTAACTTGCCCTTTGAAAGTAATTCATTCATTTCTTAAAAGTCAAACAAACCTTTTGATTTCACAATTTACACTTCTTTCTGTAATTAATCCAAATTTATTACTTCACATCGCTTGGCTGATTTTTTTATGATGCTGAAAGGAAAAAGAATTTATCCCCACATAAAACATTTCAAACAATCGCTTTGTGGACCTTGGGTTTGAGTTCAATCTAAAGACTTTGAACTTAGTCTTATCTTTATTTTTATTACATCTTGTGGCATAGAAAAAAGAAATCTTTGCCATTACGGACCGAAAGGTGTTGTAATGTTTATTAAGTCGTCTGAAAATTTCGAAGTTTCAGACACATTTCGAAACAAAAATTACAAAGACCGTTTTGGTGGGATTATTTCCTCATACAGAAAAAAAAAAGAGAGAGAGAGACTTCAAAACTTCGTTTGAGAAGATTTATACTACCACTTTTCATGCTGACAAACGATCGAAATAAATTATTAAAAGTTTAACTTTGCAATGCTTAGCTCTTAATAGTGGAATTCGATATTTTTAAACTGAACAGTGAAAATATCTGAAACACAATTACACATTTCTAATAATTTTTCTCTCCTTTAACCGCTTTAAGACAGAAACCGGTTTTTCTTACAAAACCTGCTGCAAAACGAAAATACTATGAACGATATTTCTAAAAAAGTTTAAAATCTTTAAATGCTACGTAAAGTTATATTTTTTTACGAATTTTATCATTTTATTTTTAATTTCAGCGTGAGACAGATAATTTAGAAAGAAGGGAAATTTTCAGGGAAAATAACATCCCTGAAAGGTACATTGCACCAAAAAAAAAAAAAAAAAAAAGGGGGGGGGGGC
>KK113694.1:26934-39316 GCA_000611955.2 Stegodyphus mimosarum
GGGGGGGGGACAGTTCTATATCTTCTGTTCTACTGGGCCGATTGACGAAATTCAACTTGCGTTTCTCATGCTCAGAAGCCCAACTTAGGATATGTATTAGATTTATATATAGCATTGTTCTAATGTAGGTAATTTGACGCAAAATTGGACTTTTTCTGAAATGACATGCTAAATTTTTTTCCATATTTCGATTCTACGACTCAAATTGCGCCAAACCGCCAAGTTTTGCAAAAATCGCACGAGTAGGTTTTAAAAAATTAGCTCTAAACATTTTAGCTCCTCAAGGTTAATTGAATTTCATACATATTTACTAATATCTCTTTCCTAAACTTATTTGACTCCTTTCAGAATTCCAAATTTATGCTTAATCCAAATATATTTCACGCATTTTTTATGATTTATTTTTAAAATTTGTATTTTTAAATGTTTAAAAAAATTTTTCGGAACATAAATTAATTAAATTGTAAATTATAACCTATAAAATTTTTACTATCATCTTAAAGTAGATGTATTTCTAAGTATACTTGCAAAACAGTGGAGTTTTTAGTTACAATTTCCAGAGATATACGTTAATTTACATATTGGCTCCGTTTTGAAATTTGGCATATTTGTTAAAAGCGATAATAAAGCCAAATCTGATTTTACGCACTTTGTCAAAATTATTTGAAAGTATGAACGATAACCATTTTCCCGCTTGTGTGCAAAGAAAAAAGAAAAGGCAAATAGGTTGCTATAAATTACTAAGTTATTGAATTATTCTTGGCGCAAACTGAAAAAAATTCGCCAAGATAAATTTTTAGATAATAGCATACATTTCTCAATAAAAATTACAAAATTTAATATCTAGGCGTAATTTGATCGTAGAATCGGAATATGGAAAAAGAAATTAATGTTATTCCAGAAAAAGTTCGATTTTGTGTGAAAATACGTATGTTAGAACAATGCTATATATAAATCTAATATATATCCTAATTCGCGCTTAGTTTGAATTTCATCAATCGGCCCAGTAGAACGGGAGATATAAAACTGTCTTTTTTTTTTTTTTTTTTTTTTTGATTTTTTTTTTTTTTTTTTTTTTCGCAACGTACATATTTACAACTATGTTAGAAAAATCATTCACGATAAAATGCATATATTTACTTTGATGTGCTACAGATCATTCACGTTTTTTGAAGCGATACAAATTGTGCACGTTGAAATTATGCGTGTTTTTTTTAACTTCGGTATGAGACAAAGCATTCACGGTGAAATGCATATATTTACTTTCGATGTGAAAGAAAACATTCGTGATTAATTACATATTTTTAACTTCGATGTGTAGCACATTATTCTCAATCTTCGATCTGAGACAACTTACGCATGCTGAAATGTATACTTTTAACTTCGATGTGAGAAAATTTATGCATGATGAAATGTTCATATTTAAGTTCCATCTGAGACAAAAGATTCACGAGAAAATGTACATTTTTAACTTCGATGTGAGAAAAATCATTCCCTTGAAATGCACAATTTAACTTTCATGTGAGACAAACATTAAGGAAAAAATGTACATTTTTAACTTCGATGTGAGATAATTATTCTTGCTGAAATATATATTTTAAGTTCGATATGAGACACATCATTCATACTGAAATGTAACCTAAACCATGCACAATTTTATTCTTACAGCTATTGCATCCCTTGTGCAATAAATAACCGGGTTCAGATTTATACATATTAAGCAACAAAACATATGTTAGCATGTCTGTATTCTATTACTATAACAAGTAGATGTAATAATACAGAGCTGTCGAAATATTTAATTTCTAAGTTAATGTATCTGACGAAATTTCAAAAACTTGATTCTAAATTCTTGATTTTTGTCGCTTTTCTTTCCTTTGAATGAAAGTGCTTTAAATCATGCATTTGTTTTAGGGCGGTTTAGAATATTATAAACTGGCTTTTGGGATAAAGAACAATTTGTTGATTAATATCTCACGTATTTTTCCTTCCTTTTAACTAATTTTATCGCCTCAAAATCGAGAGGGGAAAATTACGCGAGTCATTTAGTTTCCGAAGAACACGATTGCAGTAACACTATAACAAATAAAAAGTAGTCGTGGATAAGCTACTAGTTATTATCACAAAATTGTTTCTTTAAAAGTAACCTACAGTTCAATAAAAATGCATATTAATATTAATATTAATATTACTATATCTGACGGATATTGAACCGATATCTGACAGCAATAGAGCCAAGTGTGACCTGTCCGGCTGGCTTAGTTACTTTGTAAAGCCCCAGGAGCACCTCACATGAATAAGTCTTGAGTGCAGTTTCCAAGAAGCACATCGGCGGAACGAAGAAGAAGGAGCGCGAGTAAAAGAAGCGAATTTTGAAAGATCGAGTACATCAGCAGGAGATAAGGCTATAATGAGCTGGTGAAATCACATGTTTGGAAATATTCTTAACAGTGAGGACACCTGGCATGTTCGGCTAGCTTTCCTCTTTTGTATAGGTAGGCCCAACAGTGGCCGAGTGGTAAAGTCGTTGAACACTGGTAGTTCGATGCGAGTTCGAATCCCGCGAAAAGGCTGGCTGCATGGGCGTTTTCGTGGTTTTCTCCATGTGTAACTTGTACACGAGACAGTTTCCCTTGGAAGGCATTCCTCCTTTCAGGCAGATAGCTCTCGTGTGCTTTGTCATAATCTCAATAAACAAAACGAAACCAAAACCATGGGTAGAGGCCAAAATCTGCTACTCCCTGTGTATCTAAAACGCCGGTATATACGAATTTTTGCTGGAACGGATTTTCTTCTCTACATGCCAAGTAGAATGCTACAACGTTAACATTAACCTACCTAAGTGAAGCTATTACTTTTCTCTTGGGGACCTTTGTACGGTTTCAGTCACTCTCTTATGACAGGATTGCAACTGCGAGAATCATTAGCTAAACTTTGAAGCTAAACAAAGGAGAGGGAAGGTACATTCAAATAAGAAAGCTACTTTTAGATGCTTTAAAAGAATGATTGGCGTTTCATTTAAAAACGTCCAAAACTGGTGAGCTATGCACTAGCGTCATGGGAAAAAGCACCAGGTAGAAAAGGGACGCAAGCGTTCGGACTCCCTACCGATATCTGAATGTAAAGGCGTTTTGGGGTACTTCGTTCTGAAAGTGTTAACAAAGAATCTGCACAAAATGCGTTTGAAATAATAATAGATGAAAAACTAATGCAAAAATGCAGCTACAAATTGAATACACTCAATAAGGAAAAAAAGTATCAGGAAATTACTTACTTGTTTACCCTTTTCCAATAAATTCTCCGATACGGAGAAAAGTACTTACATCAAAGAAAGGGAAAAATGATGCGAATATTTTTTAAAGTTTTTAGAGCCTAGTGCTTAAGCTAAGGGGTAATAAAGTACGTTATTTCCTCATACACGTCTGCATGCAATTTAAACTCGCATATTTTCACTAAAAATTGACTTTACTTTCAGAATCAAAAAGCTTCCTTGAATTGGTTGATATTTTAAACTGATTCCATGCACCTAAGACCTTGTCATTCAAAAGGCATTTAATAGTGCTGTCTTTTTGAAGTCTTTTGTACGCAGGTACAAAAGTAGAAAAGTTGGACATCACCGATACAGGAATCTACTTCGATAATTCCCAGCCCCCCTTTTTTTAATCTTGATCCCTTTTAAAAGAATGGATTTCTTTATCGACCTCTGACAGTTTTCCATATAATAAACCCCCTCAGGGGCTCACTTTTGTGAGTACGGGTGTGGCAATCCCGAGGTGCCCTAGCCCTTCAGGGGATCATCTTCTTGGTGAGACGGGTGTCACAATCCTGGAGCCCCAGTGATCTATCCTCTTTCCCGTCTCCTCTGCTCTGAGCTGAAGCTTTCTTCCTTTCTTTCTCCCTTGTGGTTCTCCTCTTCGGAGGTTGGGGCTCGTTATGAGAGACTGGAACAGCCCTTGTCTCTGGTTCTTGAGTGACGAGAAAACTGCCCACGTGTTTGCCGTGCGTGGAGACCCGTGTCACTGGAAAAGAGGGTCCTGGTAGTTGAGGGGCGAGGTACTGTCCCCAACACACTGCTTTGGCCTCCGCTTCAGTTAAACGGGAGGCACTTTGTCGTCCTCACAGGTGTCAACCGGCTGGTCACTAGTCCTTAGTGTCAGTGGCTTGGGGACAAGCTCTCGGGAGTACCCGCTTTCGGGAAAGCCGACTGTGGGACTTCAGTCTGCGTATAGGTCCGGCTAGCCCTGGCGTAGAAATCTGCGTCCCCTTGTTGGGCTCCATGGTGGGTGGGGCGGTCGGACCCGAATCTTTTTCCATTTCAATATGAATGCTATGATACCTTCTTGCTCCAACAATGTATCCGATACTCCGACTGTGACCAAAAGACTAAGAAGTGACATAGAAAGCACTGTATCAGATCTATCTTGTCCACGTTTCTTAATTATTACCAGCTCCGAAGAATTGAAAAAAATGTCACCCTTTGTAATAAACAAACATCTTTTGTCTTCTGTAGGAGAACTGAAAAATATTAAGAGACTTCGATCTGGAGACCTTTTGATTGAAACTGCGTCCGGAAAACAATCTGAAAATCTTTTGAAACTAACCAAATTAGGACAAGCAAACATTGAAGTTAAACCACATAATACTCTGAACTCGTCCCGAGGAGTAATCTCTGAAATAGACTTACTATCAGTAACTGAAGAGGAATTCGTTAAAGAGTTGGCAGATCAAAACGTGTGCGGTGCTCGTAGGATCAAAATACGGAAAGACGGTCAACTCATTCCCACTAAACATGTCATACTTACTTTCAAGTCTCCTAACTTGCCGAAAAACATCAAAGCTGGATACCTAAACTGTTCAGTCAGGCCGTATATACCGAATCCAATGCGTTGCTTCCAATGTCAGCGCTTTGGACATGGAAAGACCTCTTGTCGCGGCAGCCTCACGTGTGCTCGATGTTCCATCGTAGGACATGCCAGTGAAGGCTGCTCTGCTGCCCTCTTATGTATAAATTGTAAAGGCGAACACCCAGCCTTTTCAAGATCATGTCCGAAATGGCAGACAGAAAAACAAATTCAAAACATTAAAGTTACACAAAAGATATCATTTGCAGAAGCTAGAAGACTTGTTCTCTCTAACCAGCCAAAACTTAATAAATCTTACGCATCTGCAACTAAATCATTCAGATCAATATCAACGCAAACTACAGTTACCGCACAGAAAAAAGAACTAGCAGTGACAGTAGATCCTAGAAACCAAAAATCAGGGAAAAAACCTGATGCTGAAACTAGTGCACCGGTGACTACATCCAAGGGAAAACAGGATGTCCAACAGAACAAACAAAGAGATGATATCAAGGAGAAAAATAAGCAAAAACCCAGGACCCCCAGTCAAAGTTCTATCGCAAGCATGAGTTCAGGACGCCTAGATGACTCAGATGAAATGGATGTTGAAGAAGGGTTATCCCTCCCGAAACACCTTCTGCCTCGAAAATCAAAAAAACAACACCGCCAAAACAGGCATCCATAATGGGTACATTTATTTCGTGGAATTGCCGGGGTTTCCGTCAAAACCTGGATAATATCAAGGATATAATCAACATCTACCAACCTGCCTGCTTTGCACTTCAAGAGACCTTGTTAAAACCAAGCAGCCATGCTAAGATACGGAGATACACCACAGTAAGAAGGGACAACCCATCTGGGGATCGTGCCTGTGGTGGTGTGGGCCTTACCATCTCCCACAATCACCCGTACACTGTTCTTCCTTTGACGACCTCCCTTCAAGCTGTGGGGATTCAGATTAATTTACGTTCTTCAATCTCAGTATGCACTATCTATTTACCCCCACATGAGCATGTAGATCAGCGAGATCTAGACAATATAACAGAGCAGCTCCCAGAACCTTTTCTGCTTTTAGGTGACTTCAATGCACATAGTACCTTATGGGGAAGCAGAGACACTAATTCAAGGGGCCGGCAGATCGAACAGCTAATGGAGGATCATTCTATCTGTCTGCTTAATAACGGAGAAAACACCTACTTTCATCAGCCGACTGGAACATTTCATGCAATTGATCTGGTGTTCTGTTCTCCATCTCTACTCCCCCTTTGCTCCTTCAGTGTAGGGGAGAATCTTTACGATAGTGACCATTTCCCAGTGATTGTAAATATCGCAGGAAAGTCTGTGATCTCAAGACAACCCCGCTTACTTTATGATAAAGCTGATTGGGATCTTTTTGTCTCTTGCGCTGTGCTGACAGAAGAAATGGTCAATGATGTGGACATTAATACAGCAGTAAAAATGATCTCCCATACTATTGTACAAGCAGCTGAACTTTGTATTCCAAAGTCCTCGACAAAGTTCCCAAAGTTCCCTAAACCCTGGTGGAACAGTGATTGCCATAAAACTATGAGAGAGCAAAAGAAAGCCTGGCGTATCTTTCGCCGATACCCAACACTGGCAAACCTTCTGGCCTTTAAAAAAGCTAAGGCGAATGCTAGGAAAGTGAGACGGCAAAGTCAGAGAAAATCATGGGCAGCCTACGTGTCTACTATTACCTCCTCAATGTCTAGCAAACAGGTTTGGGAAAGAGTCCGCAAAGCCTCTGGACTTTACAATGATTATCCCCTCTCTGCTCTAGAAAAAGATGGAAAGTTGATAAGCACTAGAGAAGAAATCGCCGATGCTTTAGGTGATACTTTTGCTGCTGTATCTGACAGTAACAATTACTCAAAAGAATTTCTGCCCACAAAGACGCCTTGGAAAAGACCCAAATCGACTTCTCCCATCCTAATGCACAATCCTATAATAAAGATCTCACCATGTTTGAATTAAGAAGTGTAATATCTCGCACTGATAAGACCTGCCCTGGCCCTGATGGCATAAGTTATTTGATGATAAAGCATCTGTCCTATGAATCTCTACTGGTCCTTCTCGCTCTGTATAATAAGATATGGAAGGAACAACTTTATCCTACCGCCTGGTGCAGGGCCTTTGTAATCCCTATAGCAAAACCCGGCAAAGATCCGAAAAATCCTTTAAATTACCGCCCCATTGCCCTCACTAGCTGCCTTTGTAAAATCATGGAAAAAATGGTAAATCACCGTCTCACCTACTATCTGGAGACTAACCACTGCCTATCGCCCCACCAAAGTGGTTTCCGTAAGGGAAGATCTTCACTGGACAATGTCCTGTTTTTAGAAACTGCAATACGCAATGCATTTGTAAAAAGAAACCATCTGGTTTCAATCTTTTTTGACATGGAGAAGGCATATGACAGAACTTGGCGGCATGGAATTCTTCATGACCTCCACAGCACAGGGTTGAGAGGTAACTTACCTATCTTTATTCAAAACTTTCTGAAACACCGCTCTTTCCAGGTCAAGATTGGCCCGGTGCTTTCTCAAACCTTTATACAACAAGAAGGTGTACCCCAAGGTTCAGTGCTTAGTGTTACTCTTTTCAGCCTAAAAATTAATTCCATTTTAAAAGAACTTCCTCCCACAGTGCGTGGTTCCCTATATGTTGATGACCTGATGATCTACTGTCACGGTCAAGATATGAGATACATTGAGAGACAACTCCAAATTGCTCTTAACAGAATTGTAAAGTGGTCCAACAGCAATGGGTTCAAATTTTCCAACCAGAAGACCGTCTGCGTGCACTTCTGCCGCAAAAGAAATCTACATCCTGATCCAGAGCTGCATCTTGACGGCTCTCCGATCCGCGTTGAGCCAGAAGCAAAATTCTTGGGTGTTATCCTTGACAGAAAGCTCAACTTCCTTCCACATATCTTAAATCTAAAGAAAAAATGTGCTAAAGCTCTCAACATTCTGAAAGTCCTGGCCAATACTTCATGGGGAGCAGAACGTTGTTCTATGCTCCGCATTTATAGAGCTTTAATCCGTTCCAAACTTGACTATGGCTGTGTTATCTATGGATCAGCAAGACCTTCTGCACTACTGAAATTAGATCCAGTCCATCACCAAGCGCTACGGATTTGCTGCGGAGCTTTCAGAACATCTCCAGTACAAAGTTTATACGTCATCTGTTTTGAACCATCTCTGAAATTCAGACGCAAGCAGTTGTCCATAGATCTTCACTATAAAATAATGTCGCATGCCGAACATCCTGCACGATTCATGACATCTGATCAGTACTGGCGTAACTACCATGCACGCCCTTCATGTATCCCTCCTTTTGATCTCCGCATTCACTCACTCATTGAAGAATTCAACCTAAAAGATCTGATTCCCAAAAGTTCTACCTTTTTCGGTATTGCTCCCTGGCAAGAAGTGAATATTCACCTACTCAACATCTTTGGAGAACTTAAGAAGAGCAGTACCAACGACGTCCAATACCAACAAATTTTCCTGGACCATAGAAACAGCTATTCTAACTATAAAGCAATTTTCACTGATGGCTCAAAGAATCACGATCATGTCGGGGCAGCTTTTGTTTGCGATAAAGTAATCAGGAGTAGTAAACTTCATAAGGCTGCATCTGTCTTTACTGCAGAAACATTTGCCATTTTGAACTCCTTAATCTTTATCTCCAAGCAGAACAGCAGAAAATTCATCATCTACTCTGACTCACTGAGCGCCCTTGAATCAATTAATGCAAACACTGACCACCCTATGATCTTGGAAATTTTAAAGACTCACCTCCATTTGAGAAATGCAGGATATTCTGTAATGTACTGCTGGGTGCCTGGACATGCTGGCATCAAAGGTAATGAACTCGCTGATATCGCTGCAAAATCTGCTGATACTCCCTTCGATAATGATGTCCCTTTTACAGACATACAGAAGTACATCAGAACAAAGATCTTGTCCAGGTGGCAAGAACTCTGGGAATGCCAGACTCTGAACAAATTAAGGCAGGTAAAACCCAATCTGGAGTATTGGGAATCAAAAGGGAATCGAAAGGAGGATGTACTGTTGACTCGCCTACGAATTGGACACTGCAGGCTGACTCATCAGTATCTCTTGAAGGGAGATAATGAGCCTATCTGTGGCACCTGCAACGTTCCTACTTCAGTGAATCACATCTTAACCTACTGTCCTGCTTTTAGTCAGAAACGTGAACTACATTTTAACTCAACGAATTTTAACTTAACAGATCTCATTGGAAGAAACCCCCACGTCAACCTCATAAGTTTTTTAAAGGACATCTCCTTTTACCATATGATTTAAAGTTTTTCCTTTTAACGTACTCTACCTGTTGTCCTGCTTTTAGTCAGAAACGTGAATTACATTTTAACTCTACGAATTTTAACTCAACAGATCTCATTGGAAGAAATATCATAAGATTCATCAACATCATAAGTTTTTAAAGGACATTTTAACTCTACGAATTTTAACTCAACAGATCTCATTCGAAGAAACATCATAAGTTTCATCAACATCATAAGTTTTTAAAGGACATCTCCTTTTACCATATGATTTAAAGTTTTTCCTTTTAACGTACTCTACCTGTTGCCAGAGCTTTTCTCAAAGCCATTTCTGGATGCCTTCATCAGCATTCCAGGTTCATTTCAACAATTCATCCAATACAATGTGTTTGTACTTTTGAACTTTATTCATTCATCGGTTGGCGCATAATAATCTTCAAGGTTTTGTGCCATTAAAAATACCAACCAACCAACCATATAATAAACAGCATACAAATTGCCCGTGAGTGAATAATACACATAATTGCACACGTAATAAACATAAATAATAACATAATTGCACACGTAATACACATAAATAATACACATAATTACACATAAGTGACTTAAAAGAAAAAAGAGAACAAAGTCATTAATGTTCTTTCGGTAGCAAGTAATATTTGGGGGTATTTATGTTGGATGACTTTTCCAAAACGCAGTAACATTTATGTGTTTTTAATACGGTTGGGTTTGTTTTACTACGGGAAAGCACACTAGAGCTATTTGCTTAAGGGTAGGGATTTCTTTGTTGAGGACTTTCTAAGGGAAACAGGCTCATATACACGTTACACATGGAGAAAACCACGAAAATACCCATGCAGCCAGCCCGTTCGACTGGATTCGAATTGAGGCCGGAACTACCAGTGTTTAGCGATTTTAACGCTCGGCAACTGGTGGGCTCTATTTTTAATAGGAGTTTTGTTTTAGCATCGTCCTTCAGTGCAATCAACTCTCCTTGCATCATACTGATCATAAAGATGAAATATACCGCAGTTCAGCGTTTATAGGAGCCAGGGTCGCATATTCAAAACTTCAATGTCTTCGAATTGAAATTTAAAATCTTTTAAATTTTGCAAGGGGCTTGAATATAATTTCTGAAGAAATACAGTACTTTTTCATAACGGACAATCGCGTTGAGTTATTAAAAATATAATTCTTTTCGATTCAATGTCAATATAAAGAAGTCAGTTTTAGAACAAAAGTCGAAAGTAATCATTATATACCTTTCTAGCAATAAATAAATATTCACAATTTAAACAGTATTTTTTGCAATCAGGGGGATCTTTATTATACCTATTCAACTGGCGGGCACATTCGGCTGTTAATTCCAATAGATCCCTTGATCATCCGCTCAGGTGGCCCATACCGACTCCGTTGGTAAACGCTGCTTCACTTGAACGTAAATATAGAGAAGATTTGTTGTGAATTAATGACAATAATTTACATTCATTTTTCCCCTTATAGGAATTACGTTCTCCGTAGACGATGCAGTCAACAAAGCTGGTTACGGAGCATTTCAAGTGCTAATAACTTGCCTGGCAGGACTAGGATGGGTATGTGCTTAATAATCATACATATACATGATATCCAAAATTAAAAATTTAAAATCATGCAAGGTTATTATCAATACTTCAATGGCTTTCAATGGCTGCATTTAATAAAATATTGCAAATAAAGTAGTGAGTACAGAAATCCTTCTTATAACACGGTAGGTAAGTTCCTAGATAATACCGTGTTGTGTGAACCGTGTTATGCGAGACTAATACCAATACAAAAAAGATGGATGCGTTATGAAACATTTTAAATACAAAATATTTTTTAATAGGTCCCACCATTCCCTCTTTTAAAATTAAATTTTTTGTAACGTTCAGATGCCATTTTTTCCTTTTTACAAACTATTCAAAGTATGTATTTTCATCTCTTAAGAAATAAACTTTCTTTTAAAAGTCAATGCTGAATTATCTTCCCCGTTTCGATCAACTGAATAAGGCAGAATCTCATCAGATTTGTCAGGAATTTGGCAGTATTTTCGTTACAGAAGGATATCCAGCGAAACTGAGAATTCGACCTCTAGCCAGTGGCATATCTAGAGATGGAGGTCCTCTATGGGGGCCTTTTTCACCTGTAACATTATATGGGGGGTTAACCATTTGAATCTTCGAAGCAGGTAAGAATAATGAGATCCTGAATTGCCGTACAAAATTAAATTGAAGAGAAAAATGGATTTTACTGTAGGTAGAGAATTCAAAGCAACCAGTACGAGATTTCAACAACTACATACATCCTTATTTATTCCGTCGAAACTTTTTAATGAAATTTACGAATACCAATTAAATTGTGATCACAGTAGCAATAAGACGTCGTCCTTAAGAGAGAAATATCTTTTCTATTGGAGTTTTCTTCCGTTATTATTGATAGAGGAAATGGAAGAGGAACATAGGAGGGAGGGCGGTCCCTTTAAATTTTTGTAGTTCATCAGTAGTTCAGTCACCAGAACAGTGTTAATACAAGCAAAGTAAATACAGTCTCCAGAACAATCTTAATACAAGCAAAATAAGTACAGTCTCCAGGAAAAAAGTTTCAATTATTATAATGCTACTGCAAACTTCCGTCACAACCGCTGTAAGTGTTTCTGTAAGCGTCAGAAGATACAATATTTATTTTGAATTAAAGAAATTTTTCTGTACTATTTCCACAGCATATGGAGCAATGGAGCAGTCAAGTAGACCTATACGCTGCCATCGATGGTTTTGTAAACAAAAAATCAGGCAGAATAAAAGTATGATTTTTAAATGTTGGAAGTGCAATTTTTCTTCGTTATTAAACATAGGGTTTTAATTTTTCCCCTGGATATCACTTTGACTTGTTTGTATAACAAGAGTGGCAGCAAGTTCAGAACATTCCGACAGGGAAAACCCACTGCCTCTAGCCACTTAGCTTTTAGATGGTGCAGGATTCTGTTTCTGAGCTATTAATAATTCTGATGATTCTTCCTTGTTTTCGCCGATTCTCGCGCTACGGCCAGGATCCCAGCTGCAACTCTTGGAAATGCGAGACTTGATCTTCCGTAAAAGATTGCGCCTCCTAATAAATAGACTTAGCCGTAATGGTAAGTTTTTAGCCTGAGAATGAATAATTCAGAATTCATGATATTTATGATTATGGTGCTGCT
>KK113694.1:55838-69066 GCA_000611955.2 Stegodyphus mimosarum
AGCGAACCGTCACAGTATCTGTCCGCTAATATCACTGCAGGAAAAACATTTTCTCTTTCTTTTCTTTCTTTTTAATGCGGAATTAAGATTAATGCGGATCAAATGCACTTTACATTTAGTCTTATGACGCGCTCCCGAATATTTTATAGCGTGCATCTGTACGTAAATTATAATATACTCTCGATTATCCGGGCAAATGCCAGGGAAGCAGATTACGGATAATTGAAAAACACGGATAATCCAAAATGTCAATTTTACGCATATTGTATGTGTTTTATTTCTTAAAAAAATTTAAAAAATTACTTAAGAACGCTTAAATATTTGACGAATTTCACTGCATGTTTTTCGAAGTGCTGTTTAATAATCGTATTAGAAGTCTGGTCAACTCCGTCTTACAGAGTTTCAACAAAAGTCATCGCTATTTTGGGGCTAATGTAATTGCCAGTTATCTTCCTCGCTTATATTGTCGGTATCACTCTCCGTCTCTTCTATTCTTGTAACATTTGAAACGATAGCCGCATCACTCAAACACTAAACGCCCCTCACATTCTAATCACTATAGAAAAATTCCTCGATGTATTCCCGATCAACAGTTTTAAAGAATTTTACATTTATACTTTGGCATACAACTTCAGTTATTACCTCGACTTCTTCACAATTAGACAGATATTCTAGAAAGAATCTTTCTCCATGACGAAGCCAGTGTTATTGGTTTTACTTTTGAACCGGCTTTGGCTACTCCGTATATGCCATCTAATACATTCAACAGTGTTTTCGACTATGCACATGCAGAACGAATCACACGAGATAGTCGTTGGAAGTAAACCTCAAGGCGCAATTTATAAGGTATTTCTCTCACCTTCTTTGCATGCCTGCGTGGTGTAGTGGTCAGCACGCTCGGCGCGTATTCCAGAGATCCGGGGTTGGAGTCCCGGCGAAGGCGTTGCTCATTTTTCAATACTCCTGCTTTCAAAAATTATCTGATGTCTCTCTCTACACTGGTGCCGGAACTAAAAAAGGTAGTGGATGATGATTCTCCTCCACCGAGATTTGGCGATCGGGGCCCTTAATCCCCAGTCGCCCTTTAAAAGGGAAGTATATAAGATATTTCTCCCGCCTTCCTCGCATTCCTTCGTGGTGTAGTGGTCAGCAGGCTCGACGCGTATTTGAGAGATTCGTGGTTCGAGTCCTCGCGAAGACGTTGCTCATTTTTCATCTCTTGTGCTAAAAAAATACCTGGTGACTCTACAAGTTTAGCAGTTTTTTATACACTGCTAGCCACCCAAATTGCAACACCAAGAAAGACAAGAGATATCACAACAAAATTTATTTAGTAGATAACATGTTGACCAAGTATCAAATGATTAAATTTATAGACTTTTGTGAAGTGTGGTTCCTTCTAGAATCAGTAGCCATATTAGCCGCCATTGTTGGAGATCACCGCTGCCACACGCCTCGGCAGGAACACATCCAAAGAGACTTTGGATGTGTTCTTGGGGTACAGCAATCCAAGCAGCTTCCACACGTTGCCAAAGTTGATCTGGTGTGGCAGCTTGGGATGTAATCTGGGTCACGATGTAATCTGTGTCAATCGTTCAGCAACCATGGACCACATGCTTTCTGTCGGCGAAAGATCCGGAGAGCGCGCCGGCCAGGGAAGGAATTCAATCTGGCGATTGACGAACAATCCTTGGACAATGCGCGCCATCTGTGGTCGCGCATTATCCTGTTGAAATATGGCTGTGGGCAAGCGCCCTGAAGGTAAGGAAGGACAACTGGCTCCAACACCTCGGAGATGTAGCGCTGGCTGTTTAAAGTACCGGCAATGCGTACTAGAGGAGTGCGATAGTGATATCCAACACCGCCCCATACCATAATACCCGGTGCAGGACCAGTGTCGCGGTGCATAACTCAGCTGTTCAGCATCCTCTCTCCACGGTGTCTCCAGACTCGAATGCGACCATCGTGGTGTTGCAGACAGAAGCGTGACTCGTCAGTAAAGACAATTTCATTCCATACTGCCGTCCACATCCTTCTTTCATCGCACCATTGACGGCGGAGACGTCTGTGGCTCTGCATCAAGGGTAGCCGAAGCAATGGAAGTCTTGCGGACAGACCACTCTACTGTAAACGGCGTCGAATGGTACTCGCAGACGCTGGATGATTGTTGCACACTGAATGTGCTGTGGTATGGTTCGTGATGTGACTGATCGGTCCGTCACTGCCATGCGCACAATGTTCCTGTCATCACGTGAAGTGGTGCACTGAGGTGGATGCGATCGAATACGTCGGTCCGTCGTACCCTCCTGCATCCAACGGTCACATATCTGCATTACAGTTGTTTGGTTTCACCCAACAAGACTATCGATTTCCCTGAAAGATAATCCACACTCTCGGTAGGCCACTATCCTTCCTCTGTCGAACTCGGATACTTGATGAAACGATGATCGCTGTTTACTACGAGGTATAATTGATCTTTTTTGTTTAAAAAACCACAAGAAAAACACAATTTCCGAACTTGAAATCGTCGAAAACTCCAAACCTTAAATAGCACTTTGAAGTGGCGCCACAGGCGCGAGTGATGTGCGTCTGCGCTGAAATTCTAATCATTTGCTTATCTCACCTCCGCTAATGCATGTTGTAAATTTCATGTTATTTGCATGTTTCCTTCAGGGAGTTGCATTTACGGTGGCCACCAGTGTACATGCTGGAGGGTTGCGCATGTTTGATTTTTATAATAGCTCATGCTCAGCGTGGGTGTCGCCGCGCACGAATAATCCGTAAACCGGATAATCCACACCCGGATAATCGAGAGCCCAATGTATTTAGTTTTCCTATTCTATCTTGAATACAATTAAAGAGAAATAGAAATATAACGATTTTCATGCAAAAGAAACATGCCCAAAAATGCAAAATTAAGAACGAAGCGTAACGTTATTCTAACATAGATATTATACAAGGGGATTCAATATTTGCCATAAATGTTTAGTCCACCGAAATACGCAGATTTTGTATTGGAATATTTCTGCTGAAATGACGCGTTGAGACAGTAAAGGGCATTGCTGAGCGGTAATTAAAAGCGTTCTGCTGTCGTAAATTTTCATTCTTCATGCGAATTTAACATTGCTACAGAATGTGGAGCTCGCTGACATGCATTTTCTTTCTGGGACTGCGGCTTAATATGGAGCACTTACTCAAAGGATTTTCCACAGAACGATTCTCAAGTACCTCCTTTGAGTAGCTGTTCTGTTTCCGGTTCAGTTCCGTAGATAAAATGCATGTTGGCGACAATGGCGTAGCTACAGGGGAACGGAGGGCATTCCTCGCCCCTTGAGTCACATTTTTAGAAACGGCATTTTTTGAGCGATGCATCGTTTTGCAGGAGGGAACTTCGCACTAGTATTACAATATTCAGAATTCTGTTCTGTAGACAACATTTTAGAATAATTTGCAAAAATTTGCTGAACGAGGAATGTTATCGTGATCATCATTTAGTTCATATCCATAATTTGCATTCAAAATTTCGTCGGAATAAAAAAAAGTATAAAAAGTTATAATATAGTTGTTAAAATTACGTTGTGATTTCTTTGAATACCTTATTCAGATTAAAAGTTCTGTATCTTCTAAATTTAATTCCATCTGCAAATTCAGAGTCTAAGTATACTTTACGTGTCTGGATGAGCCATCTGACTGACCCTTAGAAAATAAACTTTCACGCAAAAAATGCGGTGTCTGAAAATATGCCGTAAGAGGCGAGCCACCCCTTTGCCCCTTCTAGCTATGCTACCGGTTTTCTGCAATTTTTTTTATTATGTAAGGGTGAAACAGTGTTACAAAAGCATTACCTGTGCTTAAAACCGTTTTATCAACAGTGGTATCCTGAGAGTGCGAGGTACTATCTCGTGAGCAACCGCCACGAGGAAGCGAGAAAAATTCTGGAAAGGATGGCCATCATGAACGGCACACAGTTACCTTACGGACACCTGATAGAGGTCTCACAATGCAAGAGGAGGGGAAGATTCTGGGACCTGCTCAGCAAAGAATATAGAAAGTCAACTCTGTTGTTCTGGTACATCTGGTGAGTGAATGTTTTTCAATCCTTTCTTTCGGAAGATGGCTTTATCTATTAATAGGTAGGTAGGTAGAAGTGAATGGGACTTCAAAAAGCTAACCACGGATCCCACAGGTTGAACCCCAGCAAACTAACCATCTTTAGATTTAGCTGCACCATGGGGGCCATTCGTTCAAACTACGGGTTTAGATGGAAGAAGTGATGGCCAATTGTTGGGAGTGAGACCCCTTAACTCGCGCCGAAAAGCGTAGGAGTATTATTTTTTATTTTTAAAAGCACCCTTAATTGAAATAGAATTTTAGGGTAGCTTTTAACTATCAAGAATAACTAAAACGCTTTTTAAGAATTCTAGAAGTAACAGAGGGAAAAGCTTTGAAATATCTACTCCTTGAAGATGTCTATTTAAGTTATTTCAAATTGTTGGATCAATTATTTCTATTGCTTTTAGGAAATTCGCGTCCCCTTTTATTTTTTAGCCCTAGGCCTTTTTCAAACACATTTATTCTTCAAATTTATTTTGCGTTATTCTTCAATAATTTAATCTTAATATTAAATTAATATGAATTAATTTCAAAAATAATGTCCTGAAAAGTGGTAATTCCTTTTCTTAAAATATGTACATAATTGCATAAAATATTTTAACAGTTATGATACAGATTAAACAGTTAAGATATAAAAGTCATTTATTGGTAAAGCACTACTAAATTCAAGGCTTTCAGTTCCGTATTACTGATACAGTTCATATTTTGACCTATTAGTAGAGCAATAGTTTTAAAGACGCGGCGTAGTTGCGGGGTAACAATCGTAGGCGCCGCTTAATGTGATCGCGTTTGTACATGGCTATTTAGATAAAATTAAAGGATGAGAAAAATATCATTTAAGATATCATAAATAATTTGATATAAATATGACTACAAACATAGAAATGCTTACTTTCATATTATTTTTAATTAAGAAAAAAAGTTAATAGTTGATTTCTGTTAATGGAGTTGAACAGAGCGGTTAACAATTCGACTCAGCTCATTAAGCCTTTTCCTAGATTCCATGAAATAAAATCACTAAATAAAATAATGAGTGTTTCCTAAGCAGTATTTTCGTAAAAATGTATTGATCCAAACAGGCCAAAAATATTTTGGCGCGAAAAGCAAGGTCATCTAAAATTCCACTCCATTTTAATAATTTAGTCCAGTCAAGCTTCTTTTCCTTGGTCTTGGCTCCTTCAATCAAAATCAAGCTGCTTGGTTACGTGATTCCTTACTTGGCAATATGTCTGTATGATATAGAAGTTTCTGTACTCTCTCTCGAACTTATCTGGCGATTCTGTCTTTTTTATTTGGCGACTTTATTTCAGATTCAGATATTTAATCTATAATATATCGGTAATTCAGGAAGAGATGTAATTTTCATGTTTCGGATACAAATGGGCGAGACTTCGGCAACTGGGTGACTTATCCGAATGATAACATTAACCACAATCACATTTAACGCTCTAAGTTTAACGAATTAACTGTAAGTAAAATTCGAGAAACGCTCACAGTCTGGGATTCAAATAATGTATATTTATAAGCCATTAAGATTCTGGAAACGTATTTGCGATTAAGGTTAGCATTTAAATGGACCGCGGTTTTATGTATTACATAGCATAATACAGATTTTCTTTGTTAAACAAGGAAGTTTTTAAGGAAGAATAGTTGGGCATCTAAACTGTAAGGAATATAGGAACCATTCTCTGAATATAACAAGAGACAGAATATAACAAATTTACATAAGTAACATTGGCAGATCGTTAATTTCTTATTCTGTTTATTTTGCACTTTTTGTACTGTTTATTTTGTACTTTTTGTGCTGTTTATTTTGTATTTTTGTACTGTTTATTTGTAATTTATCAAAATTAGCATAAATTTTACATTTCGTCCCCTAAAGTATCCAATAGATTTATCATTCCGAAGATAGCTAGAAAATTATGTTTACAAATTATCGAAAGGTTCCACCATATATCTGGAGGGTTTCCTGTGACGACTTCAACATCTCGAAATGTTCAGCAAATTTCAGGATTTTGGTTAAGAATCCAGCGAATTTATCCATCATAAGTTCAGATTCCGGCATTTTTGCAGCAGTTGAAGCGTGCCTGGAAGCTTTCAGGTCTGGAAATTTTATTCATCATAAGTTCACATGCCGGCATTTTTGCAGCAGTTGGAGCTTGCCTGGAAGCTTTCATGTCTGGAGATTCCTTCCTACGTTTAGAAGTGTTCTTGGGTTTCTTAGCCAACTTTTTTCAGGAGCTGGCTTTTTATCGGTGTTTCTCTTACGAACTTTACGGTAAAATTCCCAACCCTGTAAAGAAACCATGGGAATTTGTTTGCATCGGATGCAAATTAGTTTCTCACCTTTCACACAATGTTGTTTCTCACCTTTCACACTTGTTAATCACAAATGTAAGCCAAGTGGTACACTTGAAACACTTCTGTGAATTATTACAAAACAACTATCTGTTGCCAAATGTTTGCCATCGAAAGCACAATTAATCTTCTGACGTGTTTTGGTTCGTTCTTATCTTCTGTTATTAACCTTCAGGTTAAGAATAGTAGTCTTTTTATAGATGTTTCTTCCAGCATCATTCCTCGTCAGAGACGCGAAAAATACTGGAAGCTTCACTTCCTACTTCACTTTCAGTTCCTAGGAATTTCCTAATGAACTAAGTAACTCTAATTACAGAGTAATCATCATTACAAAACTCGTTTTAGAGTCTTCGACGTTAGTGCCATCACATAGTCCTCGGATAACAATGTTGATCAGACAAGGATATGCTCTTTTCGATCTGAATGTGCTAAATCGAACTTCATTTTTCATGAAACAAGCAAGTGCAAGTTCATGACTTGAATCGGAATCAAAGATGATAGTGATTTTGTCTTTATTCAAAGCACTGATATAACCAATTACACCATATTTGAAGAATAAACTTCTCATTTCTTTTCATGTTACCTCTGGTCTAGATCAAATGATCAGATGTATTCTTTCTTTCATATGATCAGTCACAAAGTCAAGAATAATGTGCGTGTGATTTTCTTTCTTAGTTGAAGTTTGTCATTACAGTCCATAATTTCCTCAGTAGAGAGATTTGCATCTAAAACTTCTTGAGCCATATAGCAGTCTTTACTGGTTGATGCCACTTCAGCTGGCATTAAAGATTTTTCTTCTTGATTTCCAGATTTAGGAGAAGCAGTCACAGTGCAATTATTTTTCTTCTGCTTATTTACAATAGGACTTCTCATCTTTTCAGTGTCGAAACTTTATCCACCTCTCATTATAAGAAAATCAACCTCAATCTTCTTTAGTCTTAGCTTTACCTTCTCGTAATTCATGTTAAGTATTCATTGTCATTAATCACGAGCATAGAGCTTCAAAATTGTAATTAGCTTCTTGAAGTAGCTTCCGCACATGCGCAAAGTTAATCGGAAAATGGTATTCCTAATAGTTGATCTCAACTTCCATATTCGTATCTGCAAGTAGTACAGCACGTAAAGAGCACGAGCCAAGGATGTCTCTGAAAAAGCAACTTGCACAGGCAATGTTTCTCCTCGCTGTGCTTTCTCGGTTCGTTAATTTCCCAAACCTCTCTGTACTCTCTAGCTGCCCGACCCTTATTTGTACCCTGCAGTATGGGCTCGGAAAACGTCTAGAAGAATCGCTCGTACAGCTTCAAAAAACTTTTTTTCACAAATCTGTCAGAGGGTCGTCACGTTGGTGAGATAGCGACAAATGTCTCTAATTAAGACACAAAAATTGTCGCTTAGACCCCTTTAATAACGAAATTGATTATATCTCGAATTCTACCTGAGTTATTGTTGTAATTCCGAAGCCGTTGCACTCAGAATTTAAAGACCTACAATTCTTTGCAACAAACAAATGCTTAAATATAAGGCAGATTAGAATTAGGCAATAAATTAGAATAAGCGCAAAATAAATAATAAAATTACCGTTCTTGGAACAATAAATAAATAAAAGAATACAAAATACAATCAAAAAGTATTAAAATATTTAAAAATATTTACAACAATATACTGTTATGAAGGGATTAATATACTAGCCGGTCAGCGAATGCTACATCTGTACCCAAATACGGGAACTTGAATGAAGATGGATTATGTACATGTGGCTCTAGTTTCCCGAACCTGGCTTATATGGAGTGGTGTTCCTTCGAATACATTGGTCCAAAGGACCCTATGCAAATTTGATTGCATGTCCATTTGAAGTGTAGTGGACACGAAATGTTTAACCATGTGTAATTTGGGTATAGTCCAATTGCACTAACTATTTAGCCCTCAGGGCTCCACAAGGATCCCCCGAGTACCTTGACAAATGTGTTTTAGTTGGTGCTTTTCGTACTTGGAAAAATTTAGAAAAATTAATGCCTTTCACATTTAGAAAGATTTAGAATAGTTGGTGCCTTTCGTAATTACATCGCTTTAGAACAGTTAGTGCCTTTCGCACTTACGACGATTTACACGTACAAACCTCCGATAATCTAACAGCTATTTAAAATACTTATTTGTTAAAAAATATTTGTGCATAATATCTATTCTTGGCTATTTCGTTTATGCATGTAAAACCTATATCTATGTATAGTTCGTTTTTTCTCATTTCCTTTTTGCAAAGTTTATATGTGTAGAAATATTTTTGTTAAAATTTCATTTATGCGAATTTCGTTAATGCAGTGTAAAACTACTCTACGAAGCGTTCCTTTATGCAAAGTTTCTGCACATAAATGTTTTTTGGCGGATTCAGATCACTTCCTTTTCAGTTGCTCACTAATAAGTAAATATCATAATAAAGCTCTCAGAAACTAATATCTATAAATCTATCAACATGCAATAAAAACAAATCAGTTTAAAAATTGAAACAATTATCAACTGCCTCTCAAATGGGCAGGAGAAAATACATGCACCAAACTAAAAAAAAAGCTGTATCATAAATTCAAAGCTATATATGCGCCAAACTGAACAAAGAGCTATATCATAAATTCATAAGAAATATGTGGATCAAATTAAACAGCTATATTCTTATATTCGCAAGAAATATGTGCACCAAACTAAACAGACAACTGTTTCGTATATTTACAAAAAAGTCAACAGGCTAATAGTTCTGTGTTATTAAACTATAGGGGATATAATAAGAAATTCCTATCTTGCACAAAAGAATTTGATGTAAAAACATTGGCGTAACTACAAGTTTTGCCGCCCAGGGTGATATCTGAATTTGCCACCTTTCCTGATATTCAAGCAAATATCTTTAAAAATGTGAAAATGATATATGGGGAATAAATTAGAACTCTAAATTTATTTGAAGAAGGGTATTAAAGAAAGACTTTAATTCCAACTTTTCTAAAATTGTATTATCATTTTAATTTTTTTCGTTTATTCGCAAAACAATCGACGGCAGTGTAATGGTTTACCTGAATACTTCAACTGGCTGTTATATTGACAGTATAAAAAGATTTCTTAAATGCAAAGTAAGCTCTGTTGTTCTTAAAACTTTCTTAAATGACTTTTATTTAAAAAACTCTTCTCACAACTAGCAACACATACAGCAATTTTTAAAAAAATTCATAGTCGTATTAAAATATTTGAAAGTTTGTACGTTAGACTTCGTATTTCAGAATAAACTGAAAAAATTAAAAAAAAAAAACATGTTCCTGTTTTATTGCTAGTGATAATGGAAATAAAACTCTGAAATATTTCTCTCTTAACGAAGAATTCTTCCTTATGAATATCACCATGATCATAATTTAGTTGATATTCCTCGTTCAATCAAAAGTTTTCACGTAATTAAAAAAGGTGTAACAACAACTTTTAGTTGTTAGAATCTCGTAGTAATTTCTTTGCATACTTTATCTACAGGAAAAACTATTTTTCACTGCAATTTAATTCAGTATGAGGATTCAGAATCTCATGACTCTTTACCAGTCTCGACGATCCACATGCGTAAGATCCTATAAAACATCTTTTATGTAAAAAAATATCGCAGAAAAAAATATGCCCACCGAGTGGGCCTTCCGTCCTCCTCCGTTTAGTTATGCCACTGAGCAAAATAAAGTTTTGGATTTCATGCCTTAGGGGTGGATTTGAAGATACATAGGTATTTTGATCGGTGGTGCCTAAGTCAAAATGTATTGAAAAGATGAAAATTGGATTTGAGTCAACCATTTAAAATCAGGCAAGAAAACAATCCATATTTGATGTAAGTTTTCAATAACTCTATGGATTTTGAAATCAGGCACTGGTCCCTCTTCTTCAGAAGTAAAAAATATCTGCAGAATTTTTTGTTTCTCTGAAAAAAAAATTCTCTGAAAATATCTACACCAAATTAAAGTTGCTTTTTATTTCCGCTAACTTTAAATTTTACATTGACACGTTTTCTTTCAATAAAGGATGTCCTCCGAATATTAAGATTAGGGATGCAGCATCGGTCAAATAATTTCCAGAAACATGATGAACAGTTTCTGATATCTTGTATTCTTAGCAAGAAACTAACTAGACGTTAATAAACTGCGTAAGGAATTATCCTCAAGTACGACAAAGTTCACAGAAAGGGTGTAAAGAACTCTTTATCAACCCAATATTATTCAAAGCTGGCACCGACTCGGGCTTACAAAAGGCAACGCATTTGGTTTAACTCAAAAATTAAGAAGTAACTTAAAATAGAATAGAATTAAGTTGGCCTAGCGGATTTTCATAGGTTACATAACGTGCGGGCAGTCTCTGACTCGTAAACGTCGGCGTAAACAAACTTAATGGCTAGAAGCCCTGGATACCTCAGCAATCTAATCGCTAGTAAATAGAAGATAACAACACGACTTCAGGCAGGCAGAACACGCTCTCTAAAATCACTGTCCAAAACCTTCCCTTAATATTAACTTCTTTCTACCTTATGCGAATACACGCGAGTTAACACATTTACATTTTTACATGAAGGTATTGATTGAAAGTGTTATGGTAATTTTAACATTTATCATCATTATTAACTCACGGGTGCCATGATCGCATTAATATCATACTACAATTTAATCGTATCATCACTAACTAATGTATTGTATTAAAGGGTAATTTGTGTGACATATGTACATTGAAATCAAATTATCAGTAAGCCAAACGAGTATGAAACAAGTATAGTTGTCAAAACCATATCAATAATACATCAAGTGTAATATTACATAGCTATGCTTTGTGTTTCTGAATTTTAAGCAATATAAACCCCTTCAAAATATAAAGAAATGATCCAGTGTTCTAAATTAAGAGTGAAACAAACAAGTTTAGGTAAATTTAAGCTTAACATTTATTGGAAATAAACATCATTCGTTACAATATTTTTGATTAGTGGCGGTAAATTACAGAAGATTAGTCTGTGTCATACATAGAAACTGAAGAATTTACATACCAAGAGGGAGCCCCTCATACTTTTCTTGTACTGAGATTTCTCGATTATAGTAAGACATACAGAATTATGGCAAATCTTTTTCGCCGGAGGAATACCCAACCGCCATTGAACGATTGGTTTTAGACATAAGCCAGTATCTATAAAAACAAAAAGAAATACTTTAGTAGAGTCAATTTTACAAAGGAAAGGAATCCGAGGCCAAGCTTTCCACCAATTTCCACTCTGGTCGGCCCTCCTGTAGCTTCCATCCGGGGCTCTTATCCTGCCATCATTCGGTCGGCCATTTTTTCTCTGTCCAAAATTAGGTTACGTGTTTCTTGTGTTGTTACTTCTAGACTCCACCTTCCCTCTCCGCAGCTGTGGCTCGTCTCGATCTCCATTCTACCTCCGTCCCGATTCGTCCGAAAAACCGCTGCAGGCTCTTTTTCTTGTTCTCGCCAGCTCCCTGATGCTTGAAGTACCAAAAGTCGCCAGTTGTAAGGTAACCCTACAAGGAGAATCCATGGCAGTAGGTGTAAAAGTCTTGGGTGGTTGCCCGAGGTAGGCGGATATCCTTTTTGCTTCAAGAATTACATTCGGCGCATGGGCTCAATCAACTTTTTTTCTATGAATGAAATAAACACATTCTTCAGCTAGCCTCGCACAGGGTGTAATTCTTGTATGGGTAGAAGCCTAACGGACTTCCAATTACTCTAGTGACAAAACCCAGTGTGGCTTAGCTGCATACAAAAAAAACCTTTAGAAGCAGGGTGCAGATTTGAAATTTGGCTTTTAAGAGATTTCCAGACAACTGTCTGGCAGAGATAAGCTTCGCAGAAGCAGAAAGGAAAATTTCGAAAACAAGTCGATAAAATAAGCTCTTTCGTCACAAAGTAGTAAAGCATGACAAGTGCATTTACAAGAACTAGCATTTAATTAACTAAATTAAATTAAACACCGAAGAATATTTCTCCAATTGAAATATAATAATTACACAGCGAAATTCATGTTTCTTAAGAATGTTTCTACGGTTGAAATATAATAATTACACAGCTAAATTCAGGTCTCTTAAGAAGGTTCCTACAGTAGAAATATAATAATTACACAGCGAAATTCCTTTTCTTAAGAAAGTTTCTACAGTTGAAATATAGAAACTACACAGCTAAATTCATGTTTCTACAGCACCATAAACGACTTTACCACCAGAGTCAAGAAGTGTGGATTCAAACTTTACCAGAAAGCCGGGTACGTTAACAAAATTTATTAAACTTTATACACCAACTTGTGCAAAACAAAGAACTTCAAAGTGAAAATTCAAAGTGAAAATGACTTTAAGAGTCAACCTAACGAGAAATTAAAAAATGATCTTAAGGGTCAACCTAACCAGAAATTAAACAAACATTAGAAAAAACGAGTTAAGATTAAGCGTTTTAGAACAAAATTAAATGGTTAACCAAACAACCATAAGGATAAAAGAAAAAATTAACACAAGCAACTTATATTCAGAGTTAATCAAAACTGCCAATTATAAATTAACAACAATTAATTTTCAACAAAGCAAACTTAAGATCAACTAATAAAATCAAATTAATAACTTCTATGACCTGTAACTGAATTATGATAAGCATTACAATTAAGATAAGTATACTTCAATTACTGATACTGAATTAGGATAAGTATGTCTTACATAACAAAAGCGAGTTCAGTAGAAAGGGTTGCTTCAAAAAAAAATTAACTGTAAAG
>KK113694.1:69177-82580 GCA_000611955.2 Stegodyphus mimosarum
TTTCCTAATTAAAATTAGGTGAAAATGATTCTTTATGCATTTATTACTTAAAATTATTAGTTATTATTAAATTAGCTAAATTCCATTGCCGATTTAAGAATGTTTTTCATCATCGTTTAATGGTTTCATTCAGTCAATGTTATCAAAGTGATCATGGCAAGTAATCATATTGAGTAACAAAAAGTATAAAAAGTATAAAAAGTATAAAGAGTATAAAAATAATCATATTAAGCGGTGCCTACTGTACTATCGAGTAAACTTCATTATTCGGACCATGAAATCATTTGTAATAAAATATTCTGAAATGAAATAAAGTCATTTATTTCCATAAAAATTTTAATTTCTTTTTATCTTTCAGGTTGGCTGTGGCCTTTACCTATTACGGTATTACTCTCATCACTCCTACTATCATTCAAAAAGGAAGTCTTCTTGCAAGTAAGCATCAGTTTCTGCTCTGAAAAGTCATAAACTCACTTGGACACCCCCCCCATCTTGTTCTCCTGAAGAACTCATTAGTGCAAAGTTTCCATTTACAATATAAAGAAATATCAACGAGATGTCAGCTTTTCAAAAGATATACCCTGAATTTGACGTAAAAATTTATTAATAATAAATAATTATCAATTTTAGTATAATCAAAACAAACGCCTTGATACCTTTTTTATAAAGAGTAAATTATTTTCTCTTTATTCATCAACAACTTATAAAACATTAGGTTGCTTTTTGCCGAAATTCAAATCAAGCTTCGCCAAATAGCCTTTATGTGCGTCTAAATAAAATAACCCAATTCTATCCACTGCAAAAAGAAAAAAATGCAAGCAATTTAAGAAATAAGAATTTTATATTTTGAATTTATATGGATCCCGTCTCTGTAAGCAATAGACTCTTATTTATAATTTTGTAAGGTTGTCAGGACTTAGTGTTCTGTGTATCCTTTTTGGAAACATGGTAAATTCTGTAAAGGGTTCTTATCCTCAAGTTCTAAGTCCTGAACTGGAACAGGGAGCGGAAGGTACGCTATGTTCTGATGTAACTGCTGGGCTGGAGAATAACTGCACGTGAAAGGGATTTGAAATCCTCTTTTATTAAATCACTAGTAAATACAAAACTTCCCAACTTGGAAGAGATACAGAACGTAAAAGACCACACTTTGGTCGAACTTAACAATCAAATAAATTTAAATAAATTAAAATAGAACTTAAACTTTGCTTCGCAGAGCAATTCGCGGAAGTTGGCCTCTATCTAAAAGGGTGCGTAGCAAGATATACTAAATACTACCGCACTTTAATTTATTTTACAATGCAATCACGTAGTAAGCACTATGGCTTATAAATTTAAACTGCTAACTGGTCAGACGAACGTTGAGCGGCGTGACCGTGATCTGAGGCAAAGCTCTCACACACCGAGAGGTTTCTACCTCTGGCTTAAATAGTACTTGGCTGTATTTCAAAATTAGCATAAGCTAAAAACGCGCGCTTCTTCTGACAGGAAGTTGAAGCAGAGAGGAGATAGAAAAGATTTAAATTAAAATAAAACTTGGTTAGTTTAACTAAAACCTTACAAGGTCATGTCTTAAAATTCATATTCCCAAATTTCTCATACAAAACCATGCTTTCATTTTTTAACCTCCTTCATTATTTAGAGAAGAGGTGGAATTATAATAAGCTATTTTTGAATTTGCTGGAGTTTATACAAACTGATGCCAGTTTATGACATTCAAATTATGTTGTATCCAAACAGATAACTAACATGCTAACATGATTGTAGCTAAAATATACGAGTGTAATTCGTATGCGGAATTGCAAACACGAGGAACAGTTAACGAGTAATATTGACTTGTTATATATTCAAGAAATTAAGAGCTCTTCAAGTAAACTGAACTTTATTCCCCCCCCCCAATTTAGATATGCATATTTCTTTTCATATATAAACTTGTTGATTTTTTTCAAAGAAGAATTCTTTGAATTGTTCCTGCAGCTAAAAATACACCGCTTCATAATTCTGAAGCCACAGGTGCTGCTCTTTCTGAATATGTTTCTCTTTGCATGGCAAAGCTGTCGTTTTCACTTGAGGCTTTCCGGGGTCATAATAATGGACTCATGTTTCTTACGATCCTTTCCAAAACACTAGGCTCTAATTTACATCCTTGCAAAACAGGCACTGCGTCATAGAATATTAAAAAGACAAAACCAGAGTTAATATTTATCTTATCGGCTAACTCAAGTCTCTTGTTTAACTTCTTTATTAGCACGCTGATATGATCAAGATAGCCCTGAATACAAGACGTCTGTTAACGGCTCAAAAGAACTTAGAAATTAAAGCTGTAAAGTTTTCCATTCACTTGTATCCATTACTCTGATTCATACACTTGCCCATATAAACTACATCCTCAGGAGAAGGCCTGGTGCAAGTGGGACACAAAGAAAAGTTGAAAAGGAGATCAGGGAAGCAAAAGTAGACAAAGAGAATGTTACGTTTAGTTTAAATATTCTGTAAGCCACAATTAATATCTAAATGTGAATAGGATACCACCTATTTCGCAACTGCAATCTTGACGGTCACAAGACTTAGTCCAATTAGCTAGTAGGAAACGGTTGTTGATAAAATTGCCTCATTCTTATTACGAATCATATTAAAATTTTCCGAAATTTTGACTTTGCTGCTTCGTTCTCTTGTATACGCAATGGTTACGAAAGAAGTATTTATTTTGAATAACTTACATAAAACGAGAGATGAAAAATATTGCAATAAAATCCTGTGGGATATGTGTAAGCTGATATAAAATTTTTCCCAGCATACTATGAGATGACATATGCAATCATTGGGTATCATATAACTCAGTAGACTATGCAGAAGAGCAATTTAGATGTACTCAAATTTTAATTAAGCATTACGAAACTTTATCCAAGCAAGAAATCTTCTCCCATTGATGCAGGAGATGCAGGAAGTATAGACTGGTTATACAAGGGAAAACACCTTACGTGACTTCTCACAACTGAAGAAAAATTTGAACAGTTCTATGGCTCCTTTCAATAAAATCCAAAGAAATCAAAAATAAGGGTACTCTTTGAAGTTTAGGTTCCACAATTTATAATCTGGAAAATTTTGCTAAAGCTATTAAAATTCTTTTCATATAGATGGCGGTCAAGAAAACAAATCTTCTTCACTACAGAATGCAACCATTTTTTCTCCTTTTGAGTTTCGAAACCCATGATGATCATCTATATTATCGCGAGGAATGGTAAAAAGCATCACATCTTCCTACCTGTTCAAGTTCTGGTAAACTATTGAAAATTAGGCTTCGTTACGTTCGTTATTCGGCTTACCTTGCCTATCGTATTCCTGGATAGTAACTCACGTAAAAACTTTCAGTGAAGAAAATTAAAATGTAGGCTCAGTTATATTGAATGTTCCTTCAATAGTTGCCCTGAGTTCAGCTCCATAACAGGCGTACGCCAAGATTCATTGAAGAATCATATGCTCATGGGTAACTTAAGTTGTAGAGTTTGAAGCTGTAGTACATCACTAGAGCGGTAATAATTCCCTAGTTGAACCATTCGCCGTTTGGCGAGGAGTAACCTATCTACAACCACACTGTAGACCGGTCAGAGAGACTGATTGCAATATTTCTACCGTCTGTGTACTGGGAACTGACCGCAGTGTGTAATCCCGCTGGCTTGTCATATTTAACATTGTGTATTTTTATCAAATATTTCCTATAACATGTTTGTTAATTTTCCTTCTTATTAAAGTTAAAGTTTTAATGGTTAACTTTATGGCTGGCATCAATTAACGGATATTACTAAGTTATTTATTTAGTTAATCTTAACTTTTAAACTTTTTTGCACGTTCTCAAATAGCGTTTCAAAACATCATCACAGTTCTGACGTTCTGTGGGCTTTGTCAAAACGTCGTTTCGAAATTCGCGGCCATCAAGCGTTTCTTACTTTTGCAAACCCATCCACTATCTTGAAATTGTCGGAACTACTACCTAATGTTCGTAAACTTGAGGAAATAGAATAAATTTTGCTAAAGGGTATTTATTCCGAGGGTAAAAAAAAGACTCATTGAGATGAAACGATACATGCAAATGGCAACAGAATGCCCTGCCAGCAACAATTCAAAGCTAGAAACCTGCTGTTTCAAATAATAATTTTCTCATTTGAAGAACATGCTTGAGGATTATGTAGTAGGCGTTCCCAACGGGGTCGGTATTCACCCCCTGTGGGTGGATGAAGTTTTAAAGGGGGCCAGTGAGGAACAAGGGGTCGGTAGCCAAATATGCACCGAAAATTGATTGGAGTAATCAGTATCATACTAATTACAAAAAATATATAAATAAAATTGATAATTAATTATTTATTGCTATTAAGCTATGTACGTAAGCTATGCAGTAAGTAAGAATTCATATAAAATTAATACAAGAGAAAACATACACTAAAACCCCGCTATATCTCATCCTGATTTTATGAAGAGTTGATTGCATTGAAGGAGGATGTCTTATTCAAAACACGTAGGTTGGTATGTTATAAGGTTTATCCTATGTTTTTAGCAGTTATCTTTAGTTAAAGCTACTTTCCTATCCTTTTTATTTTCAGCTTGCAATTTCCTACCAGAATGTGTTTTTAGAATCGCGTTTAATGCAAATGAGTAGTATTTAAGTCGATGTTTCACTGATTTCGTTAGAGAGTCAGAGTTTCTGACTATCACGCGGTTGCCTTTGGGCTACGTCTCTCTGTAAGCTATTACTACCCCGGCCGTACTTCAGGCCCTTGATGTCTTGGCCAACTTAATTGAGATTTAGGAGCCAACTACTTAGAATCTTGATATCTTCGGCTATATCTTTTAAGTTAAAAATTAGTTAAGCTTTAGCTCTTATTACTTTGAGTTCAAGCCCAAGTGGAGGCTTTGCTGTACGCTCTGAGATAGAAGCCGACTGTATTAATTCTTATTTTGAGAAATAAAGGGTTAAATAACTCTTCTTGAGGCTTACGTCTCTGTTCACGCAGTCAAGCGATTATTCGCTTATCTGTGCACGAAGTTCCTCACATTTATCTGTTAGAGAAAAGGTTGGAACCCCACAAAGTGTTGAAATTCAGCGTCATCCCAGGGAAATATCTTAAAATGAAAGTTGTTACCAGAATAATATAATTGACTTTTCTTAATTAGTGGTTGATTTAGTTTATTTGATAATTCTAAAGCACTGGCAACTGTCTGCCTGAGGGGAAGAATCTATTCATGGAGGTCCTTCTGAAGGAAACTGGCTCCTATCTATGTTACACATGGGCTGAACCATATAAACGTCCATGCAGCCAAGCTCACTTTCCTGGAATGGAACAAGGTAGAACTACTAAAGTTTTACGTAGTGGAAAAAAGCTCTAGTCGAGTCAATAATTCACGAAATAGGTTGAATATTTTTGAATGAGAGGATTTAAGAATCAAGTTAAACGATTTTATGCCAAATATTTAAAGAATTTTATTCATACACCAAGCTCAGCCAACCCATTGATTGAAATCGAACTTTGAGACAATTAGAAGTATGATTTTATCTCTGAAAACCTGCTTATATGAGCAAAATTAAAAATAATATTAATTGAAAAAAATGATAAAACATGTGTGTATTGTAACTTATCTCGCTTGCCTGACAGTTACTTCAAAGCAACCCTGGAAATTGAAATTCATCGTGGCAAGGAGTGCAAGACTGCCCCTATAGTTGGCAAGAACCTTGAGCACCACAGAGGGGACAATAAAAGTTTGTTCAGTTCTACTCCCAATTTTGATGGAAAGCATCTCGGGGGGGGGGACAAGTCCAAGGGTCACATACACCTACCCCTCTTCCCCTAACACCAACTTCTCGAGAGAACTTTCAGCTCGCCACATATTTAGATTGCCCTTATGCCGCACAGACATTATACATTTACAAACATCCATGCCTTCTCTGGCATTCGAACTCGGGCCTTCGATACGACAGTCAGAGTCGCTAACCATTATTCCGGCTACATATTTCGTAAATGCACATCTGTATCGCCGTCGAGTGAGTGGCTTTCTGAAATGGACCAATGAGCTTCCGGTAATATTTCTGTCATTTCACATGACCTTTGCTGTGTTTTAAGCAAGATGGTTAAAAATATTTTGCCACGCAATTTTCTGTACAAAATAATTGAAGCGTCATGCATTCCTTGTAAAAAATTTCAGTGTAAAGTTATATCATATATAAGAATAATTATATATGTAAACAGCAAAATTCTTAGCACTTTTTATTGCAGTCTATATCGAAAAGATGTTCTATAATAATAGCCAATATACAGTTTTGTTCAAAGCGAACCTAATTTGCATTCCAAAGCACTTAGTTTGTTAAATTCCACGTTAATAACTGTTCACTTAATGTACTGCCTGCACAAGAAATACTCTTCAAACAGAATGAATTTATCTTATTTACAATGAATATATTTCATTTATTCAAATATAACTTTTAACGTTAACAATAAGTACAATCAGATCATTTGCAAAATATATTTTGAATTTTACAATTTCAGAATCAAAGGAATGCAAGCATTGAGATAATAAAATAATTGATTCATTGCAATATTCCCAGTTATTGTCAGCACAATAAAAAAATTATGCACTTAAATTCTCTTGATCCACAAGTGTTAGTAAATGCATACTATTCGAGGCTAATTGTAGCTTGAATCATTTTCTCGATATAGAGAGCAATAATATGTCTCGAACATTAATCCGAATATTCCAGTGTATGGTAAGTTTCGCGATAGTGAAATGTTGACGATTATATAAACTTATAAACTCAAAACAACTTTCAATCAAAGCAATTTTCAACTAAAATTATTTCAACATTTATACGCCGTGCATTTATAACTGCGAAACAAATGCAAAATATAACGTAAACAACAACATGCACGCATATGTACAGTTTAAAAAATTCAGCGTTACAAGAGGAATCGGTCTATTTTTGAAACTCCTCCCCCCAGTGGCGATACTGATGTGCACTTGTGAATTATGTATCCCGGCTGGGTGGCTACCGTAATAAAACACAAAACTAATAAATAATTTTTTTCAAAACTTTTGTTCATGTTCCTAGTGTCGTTATTATCTTAAAGTTATTTATCTGCAATCATTTATATTATAATTATGTTGTAGTATTGAGAAAAATATTAGAGAGCCAATAAAGAAAACTATTCTTTTAAAAGAGATCGATGCAAGTAAAAGATCGGGAATCCTAGCAATAGAACACGGAAATGCCTTTATCTGTTTTCAATAATCCTGAAATTAGATCTAATACAATACTTTTCTGAAAATAATAATTTTTTACACATAATTTTTGGTTTGAGCTTAAATTATCCTATCTTAAAAGTTATCTTTAAAATAAGCAGTTAAGGAATGTGTCGTTTTATAAGCATAATAATGTTCTTTCTACGCTGAGTTGTTTCGTTTTTTCTGCTGTAAAATATTATTTGCTTTTCTATTGAAACTAAAGTGAAGGTTATTATTTCAATTTAAAACATTGTGAGAATTTGTGAATTTAAAGAGTTAACATTCTTATAGGTCAGGACCAAAACAGTACAAACTTTTCTTATTTTGATGATTTATCTCAGCGAGTGCAATGTACACAGTTCACTCGACAAAACTACATTGATCTGCTCTGGAGCACCGCCGCCGAATTTCCAGGCAAGTGTAAAATATTTTCATTTAAACTTCACATTATTCTGTTTGATATCATCCTTTTCAACAAAACAGAAATCTGCTGAATAAAAATGCAAGCTATTGGCTTCAATGACGCCCAAATACAGGTATTTATTTTAAATGGATTTAATACATTTTCAGGACTCATCATCTTTACATTCCTCATCGAGCACTGTAACCGTAAAGTTCTCCTAGGTGCCTCCTGCGCAATCAGCGGCGTGCTGGTCTTTCTTCTGCTGCTAGATACACAGTAATAAGTTGATTTTTTTCTCTAATCATTTTGTCTTCCGGCTTTTGTCATTATTATACTTAGATTACTTAAAAAATTTATTTGCGCTTAATTAAAATGCTACCGTTACACTGAGTTATATTTCGAAGATACATAAATATGTATTATCATCTAATGCCAAACCTTATACATAATAAGAAAGTTTTGCTATGTCTAGAAGCTTTCTCCTTTAGACCCTACTAGATTGGAAAGCGAGTAATAGCTATAGTCTGAAGCAAATGAAGTATATCTTGAGAAGGTTATAATAACCTTTCTACACTGCCCTCCAAAAGTTAAGGAACAGCATGTTTTCAAAGCTCACATTACAAAAATGTCAGTAACATTTAAATTCACAGTTCACATGCATGGCAGTAACGAAGTTTAAGAAAATATGTGCAAAAACAATTGCTACCACTTTTATTTTATAGAAATGAATAATTATACAGCAGTTGGAGAAAAATACAAAAGTTGTAATTTTTGTTCACGAGTGTTGATCTTCAGTGGTTTTTGCAGTTTCGTGGACAATATCCAGGAGATTCTATCAATGTCCAGGAGAAGTCATTTGCCCGATTCGTTGAGGTTTCGGGCGATCGCATGGATGGAAATGGGGATGTCACAAGCTTATGCTGTTAGACATCTCAATGTCTCTCGTAGGATGGTCCATCGTTTATGGAATCAGTTTAAATCCTAGGATTCTGTGTGTGGTAGACATGTTGCAGGCAAATCTAGAGTTAACACCTACTGGAGAACATTATTTATCTCTTTCGGCCCGAAAGAGGAGTAACATTACTGTACCTCAGCTCATGGTAGAACATTTAGTGGCAACAGAAACGAGAATCACGGCTACTACAGTGCGCAGACACATGCATAATACAGGCGTGTATACAAGACGACCAGTTGTTTGTGTCCCCTTAAACTGAGGACACAGAGGTGCCCGTTTTCGTTGGGCAAGAGAACATGTGTCCTGGACCAGTCAACAATTGGTGTTTGTTCTCTTTACGGACAAGTCCAGGTTCACATTAAAGAGTGATTCAGGTCGTCAGCTGGAGGGCACAACCCACCAGATACAACCAATCCCACATTGTGGAAAGACACAGCTACAGAGGTGGTGAAATAATGGTTTGGGCTGGGATCTCTCTCGTGGTCCTACTGACCTGCATATGTTCCATGGAGGGTGTTAGATATCGAGACGAGATCCTTGATCAATATGTCCTCCTATACGTCGCTGCTATTGATCCTGGATTTCTTCTGATAGACGACAATGCGGGACCGCATCAAGCTCGTGTTGCTGAAGAATATCTTGAGGGTCACGGTATGGAGCGGATAGAATGGTCAACTCAATCCTCAGACCTGAATCCGATAGAGCATCTTTGGGACTACCTTGGGAGACAGGTTGCTGGTTTAGGTCCTCCTTGAAGGTCCCAGATGAGCTTGAATAAGGATTACTCCTTGTCTGGTCATTGCTTCCCATTTTACTGACTGACAACTTAATTGACAGCATGGAACGTTGCTGTCGCCAATGTATTGCAGCTAGGTGTGGGCACATTCCTTATTATAATCCATTTTTGTAATGTTAGCCCCACATGTTTCCTCAAAAAAGCTTAGATATGCAATTTTTTGTTATAAATCATGTTTGTGTTGAACTTTAGAAGCATTCTATGTAGCATTTGTTAAAGAACTGTTTAGTGAACATGTCCTGTAAATTTCTTGTTTCTATGTTCCTTCTTTCTTAAATTAGACACAAAAAATATGCTGTTCCTTAACTTTTGGAGGGCAGTTTATTTAATTCTTTAAGTCAACAGGAAGCATTATTCATGCTGCAGATAAACCACCGCTACTTGCGGGTATTTAACATGATATAAGATTATAGGAATCCATATTAATTAAACAATTATTCTGATTTGAATCTTAACGTCTTCTTTCCTACATGTGAAACTCTATTACTTGTGCGCAAGTGAATATAATTCTTTCCGTAGTCCTCACCAGAACGCAAATTAGTTGTTGTGTATGTGAGCCAACGATTCGAAAGTTTTAAAGTTAGAACTTGTGGCAACTTCGCCTTCGTTACTTACTATCGCCAGCTTTGCCAAAGTTATTCCGACTTTAACATCTTGCTAGCTGACGTCTAAACTGCGTCGTTAACTCTCTTTTGCTAGCCTCTGTAATCTGTTTTATGTTAAGCTTCAGATTATGATACTTTATGACACATATACGTGTTAGATTTGAGAGAGTTTGGGTTGTAATCATCCGGCCATTTTAGCGGATCCTAATAATTTGGTTTCAATAAATCTCGTACGCGATTTATTGCGATGATAGTAAAATATCAAAATTCATGCAGATAGGAAAACTGAATAAAACCAACATAAATTTTAATAAATCTGTACTTGAAATCTTAACATAATGTTATAGTACAGATTAAGTCTCTTTGACTGTGCATCAATTTCAAGATAAAATTTAAATATGGAATATTTCAGAGCTTAGTTTTAATCTAAGAGAATCCACAAATCGTTATCGAATAATAATTCTTTGTCTCGTGTTGTTCTTTATCTCGTGTTAAACTCTCAACTGCGGCTTACCATTTTGAGCAGGGTTACAGCCGAAAACATCGCGGACGAAAACGTCGCAGTGAAAACAAGGCAAGGAGAAAACGTCGTGGTACAAAACATCGTTGGTTAAAAGAAAGCAAAGAGAAACATCCCAGTTCTAAAAGGAAAATAAAGTGGTTCAAAAACTTGGCAGTTTAAAAACATCGTCGTCGAAAATATCGTGGTAAAAAAAAAGTACCTTCAAATCATCACATGACGATAACATCGCAAACATGTGTTTTTCAAATCCCATACTGACATATTATGTAACTGACTTTCGTCGTAACTAACAAATCGACATCCAAAAAATTTATTACACGCTATAAATGAACATGTTAGCGGTATTTTAAGAATAAACGGAAACAAAACATAATATAATTTTTATTAAACCTATATCAGATTAACTAAGCAATTTTTACAGATGTGACCTCATCCGTTTATTTATCATCCTTTTTATAAGCATTTTTAGACCGTAATCTTCATGAAAAATTAGCAGGAAAACTTTATAAAAAAAGTTTAATTTATTAATGAGCCTTGTTACTTAACTATATAAATTTTAAATTTTATTAAGTTCTATAAGTTGCGTTAATTTCCTACTCATTTTCAATTTTTAAATGCTTAAGTTTCCTTCTTATTTTTTCAGCAAAAATTGATTAGTTCATTCGAAAATATGAAATATAGAATTAAAAAGAATCCCTCTTTCCTTCTTCCGCTCCTAAATCATTATACGAACAAACATTTACAACTTTTCAAACCTGAAAACGCATGTGTGCGATGTTATGGCCACGCGATGATTTGTAGGTACTTTATTTTTTACCACGACATTTTCGACAGCGATGTTTTTAAACTGCGAAGTTTTTGAACCGCTTTATTTTCGACGACGATATTTTGTACAACGATGTTATAGAACTGCGATGTTTTCTCTTTGCTTTCTTTTCTCCCACAATGTTTTGTACCACAACGTTTTCGCCTTGCGTTGTTTTCTCCGCGACGTTTTCGTCCCCGATGTTTTTGCCGCGATGTTTTCGGCGGACACCTTGGGCGGATACTTTAGTGGAATTTCTTACACTGGCCAGGATCAATAGCAATATTCACCAACAACTAATTTCCCGCAGCTCCATCCTTCTCGCTCGCTCAGGTATCCTAAGATGTGACATTTGCGCACTTAACAGTTCCGCGCGAGTCACATTTGGGCACATCATCCCTGAAGGAACATGAAATTTTCTAACAAGTGTAACCGGTTATGGGTAATAAGAGACATTTCCGAACAGCCTGTCAGAAGCAATCAATCAGCTTATGGTTTATTGATATAATTTTTAAGTTGTGCCCATTCCTGTTTTGACGGTAGATTTCTAATAACTATAATTTTCTTGCTTGCGTGCACGATTTTGCCGAACGAATTTCCGAAAGATTTTAGAATTTCAAAAAGAAATTTGACAAACTTTAGAAACCTGAATTGAGTTTAAAATGAGCAACTGCTATGTCTCTCGCTTAAAAATTTCAGAAATCTTCTTTAAATATGCTTAAAAATAATTGATTTTGGAGCTACGAAAATAAACTGTCATTGGTTAGAAAAGTACAATTCTATTGCTTTTAACACAGGTCATTTTTAGTCCAAAGGGATTTAGTCCCGAAGGACTATTACTTTCGTTTTGCGACGGAAACACAAAAACGGCGTATCACTTTTCAAATTGTTGCCACTAAATGTTATCGCTCTGCATTAAATTTTAAATAATGAAAAATCTGCATAAATGTATGCATGTTTCTCGCATTGTGATAAAACCTAGAGCCATCGAATTTTGAATGACGTAATCCTACTGCCGATATGGGCATCTGGAAGCCCTAATTTTGAATTTGAAATTTGCTTTATTATCGATTTTATGTTTTGTAACATTTCAACGAATTTCCGATTAACAAACTAAATGATTTCAAAGCGAGCAATGGCAACACTGTACGGAAAAAACAACATTTTTATCTCCAGCGCACGAGACTTACGGAAATTCTAAAGATATGTTCATTTTAAAATGATTTTGCGATATTGATTTTGAACTGAATTTTATGGTTTGAGTACGTAGTACATGATATTTAATAAAAAAAAGGTAGCACACGAAACGTTAAAAAAACGCGCCTTTGGACGTAGTTTAAAATCTGAAATCTTTCAGATTTTTTTTTTATTGCATGTTACTTTTCTATATTTAAAACTAAAATCCCCTAAAAATACTAATTGTTTATATAATGATGCCTGCAGTATATATTGCAATATTATAAGGATGACGGAAAAGATATTTTATTTAAAATATTTTAATATTTGGGATATAAAATAAAAATAGCAGATACATTATTAAGAGTATCGAAATCAAAATTTCAGGCACATAAACCAGTTATAAAGATATTGAGCTTTAAAACGTATTTTGATATTTTAAAGGTACATCCCGCCTTAAGGTATTTATAAATTAGTGTCAATTTTGCAAAATGAAACTCGGCAACCTCGAAAACAAACTAGCCCTAAGAAGAAAAAAAAAAAAAATCTGAAATGTTTCAGATTTTAAATTACGTCCAAAGGGACGTTTATTTAACATTTTGTGTGTTACCTTTATTTGTTAAATACCATGTTCTTCGCACTTAAACCATAAAATTCAGTTCAACAGCAATAATGCAAAAAAAATAATTTTAAATTGAGCATATCTTTAGAAATTTCGGTACACGCTCTCACGCGCTGGAGATAAAAATGTTTTTCTGTACAACGTTGGTATTGCTGGCTTTGAAATCTTTGAGTTTGTTAATGAAAAATTCGTTAAAGTTTTAGAGAATATTGTTACGAATTTCACATTTATTTGGCTATTTATTTAGAA
>KK113694.1:82722-95744 GCA_000611955.2 Stegodyphus mimosarum
AACAATTTGAAAAGTGATACGCCGTTGTTGTGTTTCCGACGCAAAATCGCAAAACGAAAGTAATAGTCCTTCGGGACTAAATCCCTTTGGACTAAAAAAAAAAAAAAAAAGAAATCTTAAAAAGCTTTTGTACTTGTGTGGTACTTGAGTTTCAATTTTTTTCAGCCACGATACGTTCTTTTTTGGAATATACTCCGGCTATTTTTGCCTAATAGGTAAGCCTGCAGATATTTAAAAACTTATAAATGAGTCTCTTGTGATTTCTCTTTCCGACACTTCAATTTAAATCTTTATAAATACTGTTAATTTTCATTTGCGTTCTATTTGAGTTAAGCAAACTCTCTAACTTACTAAATAAATATTTCACAGTTATTCTAACTTGTGAGTCTTGTAAATAAAACTGTGCTAAATAAAGGATAGTGTACTTAAACACCTTAACTGTGTCATATACACGACTTATCACATTCTTTACACGTTAATACATTCATAACTCTGTAAGGTATTTCTCCCATCTTCTTAGCATGTCTGGGGTAGAGGTCAGCACACTCGGCGCGTATTCGAGAGGTCCGTTGTTCGAGGCCCGGCGAGGACATTGCTCATTTTTCATGTCTCCTGCTTTAAAAAAATACCTAATGTCTCTATAATGTAAACATTTAGTTAAAATATGCCGTTGTTCTAAGATATCGAAAGATAATCAAGAAGATGCAGTTTTGTACGAAACTGTCGTTAAACTATATGAACTGGTATTATCCAGCAGTTAGTGTTTTTTTGCACAAGGTCCCTGCTTTTCGATTTGTGCGCAAGTGCCTTAAACCACACCTAAGCCATAGAGTTGAATTCATACTCTCCGGACGACTTTTACGATGCCGGTTATAAACCTATTTATACTCCTACGCTTGTTTCATAAAATTCTGCATAACTTCTTGAAAGGAACGAGCTGCCTGACTAAGCAAGAAGAGATAGAAAAATACAAATTAAAAATAACTTGTTAGTTAAATAAACTAAATTGTCAATACCTGCATTGAAACTAATTCATCTTATGTTATGCCAAATACCTTCATCTGCAACGCAAACAGTGCCTTCTATTCATTTAAAGAATTAAATGAAGCGATTATTTTAACTTTACGATTTAGTTCATTTGCTTAACTGATAACTCGCTATCAGTCTAGTAGGTCCGAAGGTCGCTGAGATAAGCTTCTATATTTAGCAAAACCTTACAAAGTTATAAATTAGTAAAGCTGACACTGTTTTGGCAAACGTAATTTAAAACACTTACCTGCTTTGAAAAATTCGAAATTTAGGTTTAGCTTGAAAGACTTAGCTATGAGGTATGAAATTTAGGGCTTGCATTTTGAAACTGAATACAAATGTTTAAATGTCAATGAAAAATGTTAAAATATCAACAGATTAAATTTAATATATATTCATTAATTTAGGGTATGCAGAACTTCGAGTAATGTTTACTTTGAGTATTGAAATTTTGTTCTCTCTGCAGCAAAATCGTCATCCTGCTGTTTTTGTTTGGAGCTCGAGCTATCATTCTAGCTGATTTTCAGCTCATTTTTGTGATGACGACAGAAGTAAGTTGTAATTTTCTAACTCCTTTATAATATCCGACTCTGAATTAAAATAACACGCCGCGTAACGATTATTGTATGCGTTAAGGCAACAAGAATCAGCTTAGTATTCATAAATTTCCAAGACTAGTTTCGAAGGTTAAAATATAAAAACTCCTTCTTCAGATGCAGAAGTGCAGATGACGAAAGAGAAGCCTGTGCTCAGATGATAACAAGCACAAGAAGGAAAACAATCTACTGGCGTCATCTTTTAACAAAAGAGAAGACAACTACCAAATAATTTCCTTAAAAGCTCATGCTAAAGGCAGATTGGAACTGGGATCGTTAACTAGAACAAAAAGATTTTTATGATTGTGAAACGCTTTTAGAAAATCGTACTTCGCCAACTAAAGATATTTTTGAATAATTTCGACTCCAGAAAAATGGAAAATATATATAAATCTACATGATACAGATTTGTTGTAGATTTCGAACTTTTTTGTTTTAACGTTTCTTTGTTATTTAGCACATCCTAGTTAGTTTCTCATAAGTGACGAATTTTCAACCGAAGTTTCGTGTAGCGGGCCAAATGGGCAAAACATTAAAAAAGGCCAGAACCTTACAAATCGAAATGCAGAAATACTGGTAGTAGACGATGTTTATTGTGATCACGTTTGTCCACGGCTATTCGATAACATTAACGGAATGATAACATTAAATAATGGAAAAAGTATCTTTCAAAATAGCAATGGAATTTAACTAATTTAATATAAATACAAGGAACATATCAGTAAGTGCTTTCACAGAATTTAAGTTAGGAAAATGCAAAAATATGTTTATGAACTAGTTATAATGTCTTTAACACAGTTCATAAAAAAAAGTATTTCATATATTTCATACCCCTAATCTTATTATTCAGAGGTCATCCATCACTCACTGGAAAAGAATATGGAAAAGTAAAGTTAGGCAAAAACGCAACCTAGTTTGGAGTAGCTATTTTCAGGAGATTTTCTTTTCTTTTCTTTTTTGTCTTTTAAAGGAGCAGGAGGAGAAGTTTGCAGAAACGTTTTTGCTCCTAAAGAAAAAAGACCTCATCATTCTGAAAATCCATAAAGTTATTCAAAATCTAAACCAAACAAAGGTTACTTTTTTTTGTCCCATTTTAAATGGTTGGCTAAAATTGAAAGCAAGCTGTTCGGCGATAGACTACATTAACTACATCTTTCTTACCCTAACTTAACTACATTTTTCTGACTCTTGATAATTTTTATAATCTATTCTGATCTTAATTGTCCACTTTCCTTCAATTTCCAAAATTTATTCGATGATAATTTGATTATATTAACTAAATTGATCACAATAAGCGATGTATTTTAAATGTTTGTCCTACGCAAAGGAGTGGGATTTCGGTTATTATATCTGAATGAAAACATTCATTGCGATCATATTAAGCGACGTCTTCTGCATTATTATATTTGAACATAATTTACTTATCTCTTTTCAACATAGGCCTTTCCTACGTCCCTCCGAGCAATAGCGATGGGTTCGGGTAGTGCCTTCTGCCGACTAGGAGGTATGACAATACCCTATGTAGCCCAAGTAAGTATCAAGAATTCAAACTTGCTTTACCTAACTGAATTATGTATTCCGATGAGTAATTGTAATTTTACAAAACACCTGTAACATAATTGTTGTATACAATCTGTTTTGTACTGTAAAGTGTGCTATGTCGAAAAAAGTGCAGTATACTCTCGACATCCGGACAAGCAGGTTAAGGATAGTTGAAAAACACTGATGTAATCGTCGAAACTATCAATCTTAATACATATCGTATGCGTTCATTAAAAAAAGAAAAAGAAAAAAGAACAAAAAATCAGTATTTTTGTTTTTGAGAACGTTTAAATATTTGCCAAATTTTACTGCGTGTTTTTCGAAATGCTGTGTTTTCTTTAACAATATAAAGAACAACTTGCTCCCAATTCCATATTCTTCTGCCAGCTTTATTCTCAATTCGCCATGCTGACAGAAAAGCAAAGTTATTTATTATTTTGTGGACTGATAGTCAAACATTTGCCTTTGCAGTGCCACTACAACTAGACATATCGCCAGACAAATTCGAAGCATCACAGCACTGAGTGGATGACTTCCTACAGCGTCATGAAATATTTTATCTCTAAGAAGCTCGACAGCACTATTCAAATTGGAAGATAATGAAGTGATCCAACGTGCAAATGTATTCAAGTGCTTCGTTAATGGCATCGACTCCTCTAAGTACTAACTTTCGAACAAGATTGATTTGAATGAAATTGCAGTGTTTATAAGTCAAGTGTCTCTACTACTGTTGATCAAATAAATGCCTCTGCAATATACATTTCCTCTACTAGTTACGAAAGTAACATGTATTTTGGAAATTCGTCTGGATGGAAAGAAAAAAAACCCTCTAATCATCTATAAGGGCAAGAAAGAGAGAACTGAACATGTTTCAGGTATTTAAATTCCCGAAACCGAAAAAGCTTGATGCACAAAAGCAGCAGTAAGAAGGTGGGTCAATTTATTTCTAACACTTATTTGGTAAGATGGTCAAAGAGGTATGCTAGTGTAGAATTCTACCGTCATTTACTGCGCTAAAACCATGAAGAACTAACTTCCTTGCCGAAAGAAGAACTTATCAAATAATGATTCCCGCAGGAATAACTGTATATCTCCAAACTTTTGATATTGCAATAAACAAGCCATTTAAAGACCATCTGCGCACGGAAATAATGATTGCATTGAAAATAGAAGGGAGGAAAATCAACGAAGAAACTTTGTGAAGCCGTTATTGTTATCGTTATTGGGTAAAGGATGCATAGAATAAAATAACGGACAGCTGTATTGGCAGTGCCCTACGAGCAGACTACATACACAAGAAGAACTCATTTGAGGAGATCTCTGTTGTTCAAAATGGGAGGTTACAACCAGCATGAGAGGTTAGCATCGTAAGAAGAAATGAATTTTTGCCTTTTGTATCTCTGGCATTTTATGCACCCTTTCCACCACACAGGGCACAAACTGCTGGTAATTCCTCCTTTTTTTCCTAGTTACAAGATTCATGCGGAACTGCACAATTCAGATATATCTCTTTATATTGACACAGTTCTTGTGTGTGTCCGTACATTTGGCACTTATGACACTACATGGGACCTGGTATTCACTTGTTATATGAAAACGTCTAATCCTCTCAGGGAATTAATGCGTCAAATATTTTTGTCCACTTGTTTCTTTTGACTTTAGAAAAAAATAATGGCAAGTGAATGTTGTTTCCATCCTTGTAATTAGTAATCTGTTTCGTTTTTAACACGGGTATTCCTCTCTCTGGCTCCTTGTGAATTATTTCTGTGTTAGTATTTCTGGTAATTTTTAAATTACCGCTTTAATCTGCTTCTCGGAGTTAATGAGATGCGTGTGGAATGGAACTCCACGGTCCTGTAGCATTTTTGTGACCACACGGTAATCATTGATATCATATTATCTGATATTTAGGTTCTTGCCTGTTAAGTTGCCTCTAAGTTTTTAACACCTTTATATTTTTTCCTTTAAGGTTTCCCAGTTTGCGCTTACGTCAGCTAGACCAATTGGTGAAAGATAAGCCCCGCTGTTTTCTTCGCTTGTGTAAATTCAGATTCATTATCGCTAGTCTCCTGATCCATATGTTCATCAGGGTTGAGATCTTTAAATTTAATTTTTGAGCCACGTTTTCCGTATTTCAAAGTGTCTTTTATGTGTTATGCTTGGGGTTTTGAATCCTACAGCATCACCGAATTGAGTTTTCTTTTTCGGCGGCTTAGCGCTTGAATTCCTAGTTAGTTGTTTAGCTACTGTTTCAGCATTCGAGTTCAAGTCATTTCTATTATTTAGTTGAACGAGAAATGTGTCTCTCTCAAGTAAGTTAGTCTCAAGCATACTATTATTGTTTAACTGAGCTATTTCATAAATTATGGTGTTCTTTTTGGAAGTTTAATTTAACTTGCTTGAGAAATTCTCGTGATCGCGCGCCTTATGTGTTCTCAAAAATTTTAGAGACAAATTTCTCCGCCGTATCAAAATCCATCGCACCTAATTTGCCTATCACTAATGCGTGCTTCTAAACAATTATCTTCGCTGGTTTTGGCATAACGTGATATCAAAAATAAGCTTAATAATAATCAAGAAATGTCATTCACAGCTATTCCGCTCTTCGTCCCAAGCAATAATGCATCCCAGACTCGAATGAATCTAATGCTTTATCAATGGCATGTCACTCTAGATTTATATTCATCTAATATCCTGTAAAATGTTTTGCTCTTCCAACTGGGCCATAAATATCGATACTCTTTACTGATAAATCACATTCCCTCAATGGGTCCTCCCTCGAAATGGGGGAGGGGCGATGTATAAGTTCATTGTCCTGCTTATGCAGCTAATCGAAACCGATCCCCGGCTGAGCTGGTTACACTCTCTATTCATGTGTTGGCAGTGGAGAGTATGGGGGCGATATCACAAGACTGGAACCAAAGAACGTCTGCGTAAAGAAGGAAAGGTTCCATGAACCTAATGTAAACCAGTTTGCTATTACACTGCTAGAAAGCGGAGGGAAAAATTCGCCAAGGGATTTGGCGACGGCGCGAAAAAATATTTCCTTTTCCTTTAAAATTTAAAGACATTTAAAACGATATTCGTTTTATGAACTCTTTAGAAACGTGGCCTTCGAACTTCGACGCCGGTTTCGAGAGATGGCGCTTTGGCGACAGATATTTCGCGCATGCGCCGCTGTTTCCCTCTACGTTGGAATGGAACCACTCCTGTTACGAAGTTTTAACAATATCTTTGCTAGGACCACTGTTCTGTTCGGTGGTCCGCCCTGGTTCGACAAGGATGGTAAGGGTACTATCAAGTCTATCTCGGGCTCTCTATCTTGCTATATCATTTTTTATATCAAAACTGAAGTGTTGGCCCTAATCATGTATTGCTCGACGACCCGAGTATGAACCTTCACTCTGGAGGCTTAAAACCTGAGCTCTTTGAAATTTTTTTAAATATATTTTTTTTTAACGTGGCTAAGTAATCAGATTTTTTTGCTTGTTTGTTTGAGTGTAAATGGTTTCGAAGTGCTGCCGTCTGAATGGGGGTTTGAATTCTTTATGTCTTTTGAAAGACGTAGGATATTCTATCATCCTTTTGCGACCATCCAGATCTTATTGTAAGAGTTGAAAGTAAATTCTTTTGCTATCCGTTTTCACATAAATAAAAAAAGAGTGTTTTTATTATTTTTATTTGTGTGTAAGATTACTTACTTTCCTTATTAAGCTGTATTGATAGGAGAAGTCATGTCGAATTGTTTTCTTTTACTCAGGTGCTTGTGATGGAAAATCCTATCGGAGCAATATCATTGTTGGGAGGTAGTATATTATTAGCAGCAGTTGCTACGTATTACCTTCCTTTGGAAACAAGAGGAGCGGAAATGAAGGTAAACTATAAGAATGTGTGTATTTTTCTTCTTTGAGTTTGCAGTGCAATAGAATATGAAGTTAGAAAACCATTTTAAATGCCCTATTTAAGCTAAGATGTTAATGACAACTTTAGTTGAATGTTACCCTAAGTACCATTAAGCTACAACAGCCAAATTTCTACTTTGCCATGCTCTTTTGTCTTCATCTTCAGTTCAAGGCAGGTTAAAAATATATTAATATAATCGATTTGTTAACAGCAACGTAGGAAACCCTGCATTCTGTGGAATACCCAGGCGTTTTATTAGAATACCGAAAAGTGCCGGGCAGTGTATGAAACGATTAACATTTCACAAATTTCCTAGGCATTCTATAAAACGCCGAATGACGAACCGGCAAAGTACAAAATACATTCCGATTCGTTTCGAATAGCCATACATTTAATACATTTATGCATAATCCATATCTTTAATATATTCATTCCATAATATTTCGCGCATTTTGATATATATTTTCCTTTAAAGGGAAAGGAATAAATTCTGCTTTGTACATTTTTTAATGATATTCTTTTAACATTCTTTCAAAATAACTTTTCTATTTCTAAGGGATGCTCGTCTTCTAAATTACAGACTTTCGGGATTTTTTTCCTATTTTGCCTAAATAGTGTTTGTCATTCTAGAATGTCTAGGTATTGTACGCAATGCCTAGGCTAATAACTCTCATATTTCATACTTTGCCAAAAGAAAGCCAGACATTCTATAAAATGCCTAGATATTCTACAGAATGATAGCCTTCCATACATTGCCATAAACATATATATAGTTTTATTATGTAGCGAGCGGAATCCGTATATCAGCTGTATATCCTTTGTATATTAAAAACATCTCTGTAGCACTTGTTTGGCAGTATTAGTCACAACACATATAAATTGAATAGGAATTCTTTAAGGCAGGCAACGGTTTTGTCGTTATTCAGACAACGATTTTGTCGTCGTAAAGTTTTGTGGTTTAGGCGAGAAAGTCATTAAGTCCATTCACACCTGCTTAAGTCACAGCCAATCACGGATGACAAAGCTGCCATCATCATTATCACGTGATGATGTAATTTAGTTCTTTGCAATAATTTGATATGAGATGAGTGCTTGACTAGGGAAGACATTATTTTGCGATCGCGAGCGGACTGATCATTGAAAATGTCAATTACGTAGTACTAGATGCGGAGAATTTTTGAAGAATCACAAAATCACTTGATAATCCAAATACTTCTTTATTACTTATTGATTGCCCTTTGGCACGTCACTTCACAATGGGGGCCTATCTGCACCCTACAATTTTGATGATGACGCATTATATTTTTAAAAGAAGCTGTCAATCAAGAGACATCCTTTAGCTAGCAAGCGTAGGCAGAGAATGAGAGAGGATAGTTGGAAATCCAACAGTATTTACAGTGAAATTTTTGATTAGTCTAATTGGCTAAAATTTATAGGCAATGCAGAAGTTTATAAACATGACATAATGCGGATATGAAGTAGATATGCAGATATGAAGTAGTTTCGAGAAAGTTATTACTAGAGAGCAAGTATCTAAATTAAAATTGAGCAACTAAGAGGCTTTTTAAACTATAATTTTGATTTACGTATTTTTATCTTACAAATTTATATATACAGCATTAATGTTTTTGCCTTAGAGTACTTTTTAACACATATGTGTGTGTATGTGTGTGTGTGTGTAAGAAAAATAAAGAATATGTAAAAGATTAAATTATCAACGTAAATTTCCCTTCTGAATTCTAAAAATAGTAACCTCTCACTGCAATGCGTCATTTCTAGATTAATCCAGGTCATATGACTCTTATATAATTCTGATAATGTAAATGGAACTAAAACTCAAATAGCCAATAGTAATTTTATAGCAATATTAATTATCCAATCAGAATGCATTGAGAACCAAAACTAACTCTGTCTGAATTAAGATTTCACCCTTAAAGTAATGCACTTGCTCGCTACTCTTCGGCCTAGTTGGATTGCTGTCTGCTGCTTTCTTCTTGCTGCAAAGTTATCAAAAATGGAAACCTCTTAAAACAGGCACAAAAAATGTGCCAAGTTGTTTGTGGCCACAATATGTTTACTGAAAATAAAATAAAGATTTAATCTACCTCGACAGGCCAAATTTCTTAAACTCAGTGTGTATCGGCATCTCAGCATTCTATGACATCAAAATTCCTACTCGTCATTTGACTTCTAAATTTGCTTTTATATATATATATATATATATATATATTGTGAATTATTACTTACATATATATATGAAAGAATTAAAGAGTCAGCCTAAAATAGCCCCCAGTAAAATCAATAAAAACATATGATGAAACATTTAATTTATAATTTTAAATGCTAGTTTAATATTTCATCTGCGCTGAATTCTCACAAAAAAATTTCACTTTCCGCCAATTCTGTTTAATTATGATGGTAGATGAGATTATTGACTAAATAACTACTTACTATATTGCAACAAATCATTTGACGGTTATCGGTGTTAAGAAGGATGCCTCCATGAAAGGCTGTTTTATTTTAGCGTTAGCACTGGTACTGAACATGGCATAAACCACGAATTCCATGCAACCAGTCCATTCAGTCACTGGAAATGGTCAGTGTTCTCACCCATTGCTAAGTCTGGAAAATGTCATTCCTGAAGTTAGAAAAGAATGCTATGGAAAATTTGTTTTTAAAAAATTTTATCCTCCCTATAATTTTTATAAGTATTAATTTAGTTCACTCAAGGCGTTTCACCGTGGGTGGAATTTTGTCATCGATATTTAACCTACTTCTTCATAAGCTATCGATTCCGAATTTAGTGCACATGCTGTTGGTCGATGACAATGCAATGTGGTAAAGGAAGTTTTTAAAATTGGGTTCAGACTTTTTTGATTTAATGTTTAAGCAATTTTTACCGCCTATCTTCGCTTAACGAACGAACTAATAATGTCAGAATTTTACTGTTTGTACCATCGAGCGCAGCTGAAACAAAACCCTTCCAATGAAACTTGTTTAAAAATTGTAATTTAATTACTGAAGTTTTCGCGAATTTTTGAAAATTGGTCGATTTTTTAGAATATTTGACGCTTACGATTTCAACATTTCAACATCTGAAAATGTATCGGATATAAAGTTTCGAAATTTTCACCGATTATAAAACAAACTGTTCGCACTCTTTTGAAACAAGAATGATAAAAAGTATTAATTGAGAGAATTTCTACATTTTTTTAAATGTGTCGCGGTCTGAAGCAGACAGAATCAAAAAGCGATCTGAGTTTGCAATCTTACTGCAGTTAATGACCAAGTTTACCATCTTGGCGCACTTAATGACAATTGGTGATATTCATTTTTCATTTTAGCTTCAAGTAAAATATCTCGTTAAAACATCGCGATTACATTCAATTCTCGAAACTGAATATTCAAAGCGATTTCTTCATTCTCCGAATGACGTTTAGTTATTTCCTTTATTTTCTTATGATTGATTGTCTGCGTTTTAACAACGGTTAAAAATTTCATCATTGATAACGCGTAGTTGAGTTTAAAAAATAGAAACTAAAACACAATAAAGAAAGGTTTTATGCAACAAGTTTTTATTTAAAATAGATATGATAATGAATGCACTAAAAGGAGAAAAATAATTAATCGTATAGTTTAATTGGAATAATAAATCCATTAACAGAGTTCATCTACAATTTTATATCTTTAATAAAAGTGTGAGGCGCTTCAATAATGAAATCTATTACTTAAATTGCCTTGTCAAATGTATAAGCTCTTATGTTTTCAAATTTATTGTGGGGCGCCCACGCTTTTATTATTTGCAATATAAAAGTGCAGATGAATTCTGCCAATAGTATTATTTAATCTATTATTCCCATTAAAATAATTAAAAAATTATTTTTCTGCTTTTAATGCTTCTTTATCATAACGATTTATAGAAGTTTATTGCATAAAAACCTTTCATTTTAACCGTATTTTAATCTTTCTTATATTTATAACTATTCACTTATGCATTTATTTATCCTAGGAATCTCATGGTGTCTCGAATCTGTGAGGAAATGGACCAAGAAGCGTAGTTTCAAACAGCAGGCCATTCCGTTGTTCGAATCTTGCTGTCAAGAGTTTATATTTGTCATCATGCTATACGATTCAGTTGCATTTGAAGAAGAGCTTACGAATGACTGTTGTTTATTGTTGACATCTCTAAGATGCCGTTGGTCAGAGTAATACGAATGTGCAATTTTTCGAGTCTCGTAGTCTTCAAGCAAATTTACTCTGATTCTAATTTACTGATCTGTGTATGAACCTTGGGTCACAATATATTTTGTATTATTTGTGGTGTTAAGGAAACAGAAATCAGAAATTTACGCATTCCCTTGATTCTTATAGCCTTAATACCTTCAATAGTCGTTATTCGGCGTGTTATTTTAACTCACATACTCTGTATATTAAAATGTTGTTTTTGAACTTAAAGGATGCTAAATTCAATGAAAGCGAATGTATTTCTAAACAAGTAGTTATATGTACGAGGAAGAGTCAAGTCAACAAACTTAACAATTTCCTTTCTTTCCTTTTTACTTCCAAAACGGATGTGGTGAATCTGCTATATCCAGAAAGTGGCAAGATTTCGATTTCGATAATAAAAGACTAACTGCCTAAATGTAACTAACATTTTTAGCAGATAAAAATACAAACCAAAACAAATCCTAACGTGCGCAATTTCTTCGCATCTGCACTGCAATACTTTTATGCCACAGATTCACTAGAACATTAAAGGTGCATACGAAAATGCGCATACAATTGCTTGTTGCCACAATGGCGAACCGAAAGTCCTCTTGAGATGCTAGTGTGTTTACCCTTAAAACTGTTGCGGAAGTTTGAGAATTAGTCAGGTTCAGTAATGCATCAATCACCTATGGTACTACAGAAGTACTCACCTAGCTTCTGCTTATTTTCACTTGTTGTCACAAAACTTAAAATGCTTAATACGGATCCACCATATTCAATGCAGGTGCTCAAAGCTTTAGCAAAAGGTGGCTAACGAAAGGCTTGCTTTGGCTTACTTTGATCACCGAGGGCTGTTTGCTTAAGAAGATGGATGCCTTCGTGGATAATATATCGAATGGAAACTGATTTGCATCCACTTAGAAGATGGGGAAAACCATCGAAATGCCAATGCAGCTAGGCCATTCGCCTGGAATCCCGGCCGGGTCAAACTACCAGTACCGCTGGAGGGCGGATACCGAAAGGAAAAGACTGCTGGAATTGGCTGCTTAGCTATTGATATGCTACCGACAATTTATGAAACGTCAGCATTCTATAGATATCTAGGCATTTTATAAAATGCGTGGCGCTTTTAGAAAAGTATGAAATATGAGAATTATTATACACTTTCATTAGGCATTGTATATTATAGTTAGGCATTCTAATACGTAGAGAAAAATGAAAGCTGTAGAAAACAAAATTTACGCTTATCTTATTAAAGAAAATGTATGAAGATGTATGAAATTTATGGGACGAATGCAATAAATGTATGTTTTACGTATGAATTAATCAAACATATGGTATTCAAAACGAATCAGAGATATCTTTCATATTTTACCTGTATGTCATTTGGGATTCTTCGTAGGGAATATACGAAATGTTAATTGTTTCATAGATTACCGGCCAGGTTTCGGCATTCTAAAAAATGCCCAGTTATTCCGCAAAATGTTGACTTTCACGCATTCCCCAGCAGATAAACCGAGTACTTTTTTCTCATGTGCTTGACTTCTTTTCAGCAAATGCCTGCTTTAAAGGTTCTTCCCTAACCTTGGGTTTCATACACCCGTACAGACGTTCCGAGTGCCATCTTTTCATCCTCTAAACGAACACAATTGGTTTCATATCTTTTTCTACATAAATATCGGATAAAGTCTCGTTCCTTTCTTTTGCGCACTTTTTCGATTGAGCGCTTTTTAGCTATTATTT
>KK113694.1:95830-106364 GCA_000611955.2 Stegodyphus mimosarum
CAGTTCTCAATCCCACGCACACCTTTTTATTGTTGCCAGAAAATCATTTCAAGACTGTAAAATACATAATAATGTTAGCAAATGTTATAGAATGAAAACAAGGTAAAAAAAAACCGTCAAATGAAAGAAAAATTTCACTAAGTAAGGGATTAAATCAACAAAGTGCTTGGTTTTTATTTTACTCGGCCTTTTGAAATGAAGCAAAAAAGCGATCTTTTGTTTAGGTTACACGTAGATTTTTTAAAAAGTCCGTTCATTTCGATTAGCTTTGCTTTAATTGATTGCGGCAAAACAAACCAGGGCGATCTTCTTAAGGGAAGGAAGGCCTCCGTGGAGGACTTTCTAAGGAAAACTGGCTCATATACACGAAATACGCGAACCCCGAAAAGAAATTTCGTGGGGAAAACTACGAAAACGCCCATGCAGCCAGCATGTTCGTCTGGAATTGAACCCATGTCGGAACTACTAGTGTTTAGTAATTTTGACACTCGGGCGCTATTGGCCCTATTCATTTAGGAAACGATTAGACATGCGTCTTCTTCTTCAGACAGAAAATATCTGCAGAGGTATTCTGAAACAAAGCCAAGCACATCACATAATAAACTTTCTGAAGATTGTAAAGATGAAATCAGTGAATTCCCTGTAAATACTAATACATGAAACACCGTCCTAGGGCTAAGATTAAGGATACAACATAAATCAAATAATTTTCCGAAACATTAACCACAGTTCAAAAATCAATTTTTACTTCCTTGTACGAAGTAAAGGAAGTATAATCAAGAAAAATTCCGGGTACCATATTTCAACGAAAACATCCATTTTGACAGCTATCGAATGCAATTTAATGATGTTTTTACGTCACATCTGTACGTAAGGACAGAATAAAACTCTCTTTTTCTCCAAACGAATCAAAAAACTGATTTAAAATGGATTCAGAAGAGAGACGCCACAAAAAAATGTATGTATCTCAAAAATGAGTAACCTCAGAACGTTGAAATTTTGTATATGGGACTCCTCTAACATGCACTTGTGTATCTCCAATTTTGGTTACAATTGGCCGCACCAAAAGTATATATGTATACCCACTCTGTTACTCGGCTTAGTGAACTCAGTTTGTTTTTCTTTATTCTTATATGCTGGTAAATTGTACATTTTTTGCTTTAAAAATGGTTGAATTATACAGTTCATATCTTCCGGAAAGGGTTTCGTGCCTTTAGTTAATGCAATAGCTGTAGAATTATCAACAATTTAAAAGTTGTATCAGTGCGGCTAAGCCTAATTTTTTTACCATAGTAGCCATATTTTGTTTACATTTGAAACATAGCAGAATAGTGAATTAAGTCTTTCTACATCTTCAGTGTCTTTTCCTTTTGGTCCCGATGGGGAACAAAAGGAAACTTTTAGTTTTGTGCACTGCAAAATCTGCCTTTTCGCCTGCTGGCCGAATTGCTTATTTTTGCGTAGAAACTGTAATTTGAATTGCAATTTTTTTTTAAAAATTGCTTTAACTGTATTTGTTGCTTTATGTTTTCTGTAGCTTTCAATTTTTAATGAAAATATTTTGAATTTTTATGTATTTTTGCCTTGCGCGAAGTGAGAACTGAATTAATTGAATGAGAAATATATCTCTAATGAAATTCGAGGAAATACGTTTAAATGAAATTCAGAAAAAAATGCACATAATTCCGTACAAGGAAGTCATGTGGCGTACACATCAGCTTTTTTGCATAACGCTTGCAGACAGTCCGCTAGTAACGACATTTTTTCTAGTTAAAATACTGTGAAAGTAATACCTGTTTACATATTTGTAATCATGTTTATATTTAATCAGTTAAATTCCATTATTGTTTTGAAGGATATTTCTTGTCATCATTTAATGTTATCAAAACTGTCGTGGACAAACGTGATCAGATTAAGCAGCGCCTATTGTTTATTTATTTAGATTTAGAATACGTTTTACTGTTTTCTTATAAATTAAGCACCAAAAAGTATAGAAAATGTTAATATAAATACCGAAACTTGAATAAAAGTTATTTTATAGTCATTATTTATAGTTTTTTAATCTGCATTTCCCCTTGAAACTCTAAAATTTCCTTCTGGTTGAAAACCCTTTAGAGGAAATTTAATTATAGGTTAGGTTAGGTTATTCAATTATGGCAAAGCACACGAGGGCTATCTGCCTAAAGGGAGGGATGCCTTCGTGAAGGACTTTCTAAGGGAAACTGGCTCGTATACACGTTACACATGGGGAAAACCACGAAAACGCCCATGCAGCCAGCCCGTTCGCGGGATTCGAACCTCGGACCGAACTACCAGTGTTCAGCGTCTTTACCGCTCGGCCGCTGGTGGGCCAGTAATGATTGGAAATCACCCGTTTATTTAGCAGGTTTAGATTCTCAAAACGTTTCCTTAGAAAGAAATTGTCTGACAGAAAACGAAGTGCTAATTAAAGACCTGGAGAATGGTCGGAAACTTCGGGTCGTTCCCGAAGCAGTTCAAGAGAAAAACGAATTACATGCGGACTTTTGCCCACACTTAGGAAGAAGGAAAAAAAGTAACCACACTTTGTTTATTCTCCACATATCCGGAGACAGCTACATTAGAAGTTTTCACTTCAGTTACCGAGAGAAATCCAGACAAATTTGACAGAGCCTGAAATTTGGGGCCTGATGGGCCTATAATTAAGGACAACGGCCTTTTATGCAATTTTGATAGTTTCGCTGCCATTGAGATTACTATTTGACTCTCTCCCGTACTTTAACTAGTTAACTGCATCTCAGGTAAAGAACTACTTTTATAACTTTTATTTTTGTAACTTTTTCCCACAATACTCAAATTATTACACAAATTTAAGCAAAAGCATATAAAATGCTTATTTTTGTATACACAATCTGAATAAAAATTTTCTAAAATTTATAATTTTGATCATTTATTGTTATCATCATTTCTTTTTAAATCTTTCGAGCGTTCTGTTGAAATATTCAGGGATTCATCCTCGAAACACGGTTCTGGTTCATTTCCTAAACTGCACAAATTAACTAAAGCGATAACTTTATGGCCATTCGAATTTTCTAAGATCTTGCAAAAGACCAATTTTTCCTCAATTGAACCCCCCCCCCATCAGGAGATTAAACTTCAAATTTCTTTAAATTTTGCCTTTCTGGAATACGAGATAAAACCATTTCTGGAAATAACATGAAGTTGCCCTTTTTTGTTTGTCAATATCGATAAACAGTATCAATAACGAAAGCAAAACACGTGCATGTAAAGAAGAAAAGCTTACAAAGATAAAATAAAAAAAGTCTGAAAATTTTCAGATTTTATATTACACCCAAAGAGGTTTTTTTTAACGTTTTGTGTGTTATATTTATTTATTTAATATCATGTTCTTCGCACTTAAACCATAAAATTCAATTCAACAGCAGTATCACAAAATAATTTTAAAAGAGCATATCTTTAGAATTTCCGGTACACAGTCTCACGCGCTGGAGATAAAAAAAAAAAATTTTTTTTCCGTGCGATATTGCCATTGCTCGCTTTGAAATCGTTGAGTTTCTTAATCAAAAACTGATAAATGCCTTAGAAAATAGGAAATAGATAATAAAACAAATTCCAAATTTGGACTTCCAGATGCCCATATTCGGGTGGAGAAGTACGTTATTCAAAATTTGATGGCTTCAGGTATCGTTGTTTTATTATAATGCGAGAAAAATATACACATTTATGCAGCTTCTTCAGTATTTAATTTCCTTAAATATAATACCGGGCGATAATATTTGGTGGCAACAATTTGAAAAGTGATTCATACTTTTAAAGTTTTCGCCGCAAAATGCGAAAACGAAATTAATAGTCGTTCTGGGCTAACGCCGTTTGGGCTAATAATTTGACAAGTGCGGCGCTGAAGCGTGGAAAGACAAATTCTTGTCACCAAATCGAAAGGTGTACACGGAATTGAGAAATACAGTACAAAATCAAAGAATTTGTACAATTTTCATTCTTTGACGAAACTCTTCGCGATAATTAAAATTCGGATTTTCGTAGGCTTTTTTTTTTTTTTTACTCAAAATAAATAATCCATTAATTAATCTGCTTGCGCGAATCACTGATTTGACTTTCGTCGATTCGGTGGGGAAAAAATGCGTCATAGAAGTTTAAACTCCTAATAAACGTGATCTTCGACCTATTTCGTGCATCCGCAAAAAGGTATTAAGGCTAGATGAATAGCCTGCAAAGTAAACTTCATGTAAATTTTTCTCTCTTAGGTCTGACGGACGCCTGCTTTGGCAAAGCTTTCGTTCTTAATTCTAGACGTTCTTTCATGGAATGTTTCTTTCACAAAAACATGCTTCTTACTCGAAAAAATAAAAACCGTCTACGTGCAGCGTATAGCGTATAAAAACACAGTTTCATTAAGTGGTAATCATGATTTAAAAAGTGAATTTTGATCTTAATAACGGTGCTTCTGAAGTAACGATAGATTTCAAAATTCAGATAGCAAGCTGAAAAAATTCTCTGTCTAAGAAATAGAAGTAGCTGAGAAAAGGCTTTTAATTCTTGTTCAGAAAGAATCTTTCAACAAGTGTCTACAAAAATCCCGAACTAAAATTGAAAATTCTTTCAGAACTAGAAAACCAGATCGCAAAGTGAAAGAATTATTTGTTCAAGATGTAAAAGCAGTTGAGAAAAGTCTTTTATTTGTTGTTCAGAAAGAATTTTTCAACAAGAGTCTACAAAAATTACAGTTGAAGACTCTTTGCATTTTCACTGACGAAAAAGTCTAACGAGATTGAAGACGAAAATCCTTTCAAGAGTTGGTTTGGTTTGTGTGATTATGGCAAAACTCCGATAGCTATCTGCCTAAGGGGAGGGATGCCTTCGTGGAGAACTTTCTAAGGAAAACTGGCTCGCATACACGTTACACATGGAGGAAACCACGAAAACGCCCATACACCCAGCCCGTTCGCGAGATTCGAACCTCGGACCGAACTACCGGTGTTCAGCGACTTTACCGCTCGGCCGCTTCCAAGAGATGATACAGATAATATACTACATTTTTACCTTTTGATCATCGAGTTGGGAAAAATTGTTTTCGACTCAAGTGAATTGACTGCTTTATTTGATTATTTGGGTTGGACTAGCTATTCGCTCCGCGTTATTCAACTTTTTCAGAGTCAAAATAATTGCGTAAAGTTGCAAAGATGAAAACACCTGCGGGTAAACAGATCCATCCTGTGCAATGATTGTATCTTTTAGAAGGAATGAACAGCGAGAGCTTGTTTTTATCTAAACAAAAAACAATTTAATATTCATAGTAGTAAAGATTAAATTTAAGTTTCCTGGATAAAGTAGTTAGAATTAAATGTGGTAGGACAACCGTAAAATCCTCACGTTAAGACCAGTTGTTTTTCATAATTGTTTATAAAAGTATATTGCTGTTTAATCTCCATGTTAAGTATAATGCATTTTTATTTATGTTCCATCCATTATAAATAAAAAAGAGAGGTCGAGAGCAACTCAACGCTTGAATAAACTCAATTTTCCTTATTTTTCCGGGTTTGGAAAACCTATATTTTTTAGTTTTAGTTTTAGCTCATTTTACTTCAGAATTGCATGGTAAACAAACGTTTATTCACATTGAGTTTGTAAAAGCGTATCACCAAATTTCCATACATCCGGATTATGTTATAACGTAAGAGCATCCGAGATGGATGAATAAACAGACCAGAGGTCTTTTAAATATTTATTTCAAAACTTAATTTCTTTATTAATAAAAGTAAAACATCATTTCAGTACAGTCATACGGCTCTGAACAGTCGCCACTTACCTACAGCAGCATCTAAAAGCAGTCTCTCACTAAGAAACCTCTTTCTTCCTTTTTGCGTTCCGCACGGGGAAGGGATCTTCACCAGTTTCTTCTGTGGAAATTACTTTCGGTCATTTAGCGGGCACTGGGTAATGATTCGCACGGAACCCACATACTTAACCCTTAACACACTTTCATAATTAATTTACCTGAAGATTAGTTCTCTTGAAAACAGGAAATCTTCTAATTTAAAACGGACGATCCCTCACCTTCCGGCGGGTTTGCAGAATTCCAGTATCTCTTACTTAAATATCATTGCTAGATGTACATAATGTCTACACTAAATAATGAACTAAACACAAAACTTTTTACACTACGCTGTGCTAGGTACCAAGGATAAAATAATAGGAACTTATACTGAGGCCAGTGTAAAAAAACACATAAATAAATACTAAGAATATCATACACTGGTGTGCAAAAATTAAGGACGAGACGGTGTTTTCAATATAACTTTGTACAAAAGCTTTCCAAAACAACACATCTAATACCGTAAGATCCCCAATACGTAAGGACATGAGTAATGTAAGCAACACTTACTGAAAGAGAAATCAGAGGGATAAAAAGAAGCTTTATTGAAAAAGTAGCATGGAGCGCAATGCGACTGAAGGCTGAAACATCCCTGTGATGGGTGTCCAGCAAGAAACATCTGGTCTTTAACAGGGGATATGATCTCCCCTGACTGCTAGGCAGGTTTCGCATCATTTGTGCATGCTGGATATGTGGTTGTTAATGAGCTGTTGAGACACTGCTACTCGTTCCTCTTGTAGCACCAATCGCAGCTTCGGAATCGTTACTGGCGTTAAGTTACGTGCTGCCACGGGTCTCCCTAGTAAGTTCAGTACATGCTTGACGGGATTTAGATCCAGAGACCTTGCCGACCAATCAATGTGTTCAATATCTTCACTCTCTAACAGCTCTTCGACAGTAACTGTGCGATGAGGTGGAGCGTTGTCGTCCATGAAAAGGAACTGAGGACCCATAGCCCTTGTGAAAAGACGCATGTAAGGAAGAAGAACCTCGTTACAATAGCAGTCCCGGGTGACGAACCTCCTTGGGAGATATGAAGGTCGGTCCGGCTACCGAGCATTATGTCTGCTCGAACGAGAACTCCGCGACCTCCAAAACAGTCCCTTTTGATGATGTTGAAGGGCTTATTGCGTGTTCCCCGCTCTGTCCAGATGTGTATGTGTCTAGAATCGCAACTCAGACTAAATCTGCTTTCATCTGTAAAGAGTACTCGTCCCTATTCATTGTCTCTCCAATTCCGGTGTTCCCCGCACCACAGAGAACGCCTTCTCCGATGGGCAGGCGTTAGAGGTACACACCGTACAGGGCATCGTGCAAACAGACCACCACCGTGCAGTCTTCTGGCCACGGTAAAACGCGATATCGGTTGTCCAGTCGCCTGTGTCGTGTGTCTAGCGATTTCTCCCGCTGTCTTCCGCCTGTTTCTTCGGGCCTGTAAGGCAATATACCGGTCATCTGGTGTGGTTCCTCGTGGACGACCACTACTAAACCCCCGGATAGCTGTTCCTGTAGTTTGAAATTGTCTCCAAAGTCGTGAAACGATGCTGTGAGCAATTCCGAACTCTGCAGCCCCACTTGTCACACTGCGGCCTTCCTCCAACTTCCCAATGATTCGACCTCGGGTAAAAGCATCCAGATGTCGTCTAACAGATTGATTATTCGCCTGAGGCAGCAACTCGGTGTGATTTTAACTGCTATACGGCGTGCAATCTCTTTGCCAGAAATACTGATCTTACACCGACAACATGCTTTATACTACTCAGACACTCCCCCATTACGTCTACCTGCATATCTGCGCATGTGTTACCGTACATCACCTTACTTAATCTCCTGATTGGTCTTTCTGTCCGCTCTGCCTCTTCGTTCAGCTAATATGCTAATTTTTCGACTTCGTCCTTAATTTTTGCACACCAGTGTATAATAATATCCCACACATACAAAATAGAATTTTACGATTTTTCTGAAAACATGTATACACAATATACATTCTTAAATCTAATTTCGATTATGCATCTAGCCAGCTTGAAAAGGAAAGCCTTGCAGATATATGATTATCAGTTTCTGGTAATCTCTCTGCGGAGACCCAGAACTACTGCACTTGACATCAAAATAATTATACATATTTGATCTGGCATTAACATAAAGAGGAACCGCTTTATTATAAGTTTGATTTACATTATTCATGAAGTAACTATAATTATTCCCTATAGACATCTCAGTATAAGGCACTAACATAAATAAATGACGATTTGTGGATCTTTCTGTTTTCCCTGGTAAACTTACAATACATGGTGTTTTGGACACATCATTTCTGAAAATTTCAGGCTCTGCCAAATTTACCGAGAATTTGTCTGGATTTCTCTAAGAAGTGAAAACTACTAATGTAGCTGTCTCCGGATATGTGGAGAATAAACAAGGTGCGGTTACTTTTTTTCATTCTCCCTAAGTGTGGTGGGCAAAAGTCCGCATGTAATTTCGTTTTTCTCTTGAACTGCTTCGGGAACGACCCGAGATTTCCGACCATTCTCCAGGTCTTTAATTAGCACTTCGTTTTCTGTCAGACAATTTCTTCCTAAGGAAACGTTTTGAAAATCTAAACCTGCTAAATAAACGGGTGATTTTCAATCATTACTTTGTCTTTGCAAGTGAGAATTTCGAGTAATACCTAATGAATGAAAAGTCGGTTCATTCACCCCTGCCTCAAGCACGAGCAATTTTGCTTTTTTTGCTTCAGTTCTTTTCTTCGGAACCAAGGGTTGCTTCTTTTACCCGGAGGGGCGAAACATCCTCTGTGTCATCGGGTTTTCTGTAGGTTTTTAGGATTCCTGGAAAAGGTCTCATCGCCTCTTTAACGGAAGGCTAAATTTGCCCGTTAGCTATGCAAATGCCATCTTCACTTTTTTCATTGTATTTTTGCCCGTCTTCAGTTTCGATACTAACAGTTCCGCGATTTCTTTGATGTCGATTCTTGTACATCGGTTCTTGACAAAAGACTCCTTCATTTTGATTTCCTGCTAATTTTTTTACAGTCCGGTTTCCAAGCAAATAGTGTCGGACTTCCAAACATTTCTTATCGACTGAGGCTTGTAACTTTAATCTCGTTAATTCAAAATCCCTTTCTTCTCTCCTAATTCTATCCTGCCTCTCTTCCTTTTTCTCTCCTAATTCTATCCTGCCTCTCTCCCTCTTCTCTCCTCATTGAACTGATATTTTCCAACAGATTTTTCACAGGTTCCTCCTCATAGGCTTCATTTCTCATAATCAGCTGTATTAGAGGCAATATCCTAATCTCAGGTCCGACTTCTTCCTTTAATTCTTCAGCCAAGTTTAAAAGGTCGTCTTTTCTAACTTTTGCTAAGAATGCCATGATTATGATAACAATCTAATAATTCTAGTCCAAATTATGATAACAATTTAACAATTCTAGCTTCCTCTCTCTATATATCTGCAAAATAATTTTAAACAAATATCAGATTCAAATAGGAGAAGTAAAATAGAACCCTTAATTTTTTCACAGCATATTCTACGAATTTAAGCACAAGTGCAAGACAATTTACACTATAATATGCACATTTTGAGTTCAAATATAATTTGTTTACTTGAGGACTTATGATACTTATTAACTTTAAATGGTTTACATTAAATTACGTAAAACTCAAATGCTTATTATAATGGAATATACTTTCATTTTCCAAAGTATATTAAAAAGTATGCACTCCAACGTAAATTAAATTTAAAAAATCATATATATGCTCATAACTAAACATTCATATAACAACAGTTAAAATGTAACATACTAGGGATTTTTAGACTCTCCCTTTTACGCGTTCAGCAGAAAAAATGACCTTAACTGAAACCTACATACCTTAACTGAAAATTTTAACACTTTAAACATTCAAGACGTCTTAGAAATTATATGTCAAAATACCAGCTAGTCTTAGAACCTCCCAAATTGTTGTAATTCTCTTTTACACATTTAGTTATATAAGCTTAATTTCAGCACAACATATTAACATTTCAGATATTAAACGATCTATTAACACAGATTCAAATTCTAAAATTTATGCTTTCTTAGTGTAAACATAAAAATAAACAACACATTTCTAAGCTTTTCTTAACTTTCTTAACTTTACAGAAAACAATGTCGTCTTAAAGCAGTTATGTGAAATGTATAAACTAAATTATAGAAATAAATTAAATTACCTCACTGCCTCAATATAAAAATCTTAGGTACTTACCCGCCTGGATTGCAGACTTGATACATAGATTGATGCTTGGAAAAAAAGATGCTGTCACAAATTAATTAATTACAACTTAAGATTTTTGTATATGCTGGCTGATGATCCAGACTCTTATACCACTTATTATCACAACACTTTACACGTTTCACAACACTTCGCTTTTCTGACACTGATGATCCAGACACTTACATCACTTTTATAAAAACACACTACAACTTTCACAGCACTTGACTTTTCGGACACTGATAATTCCACCAGAGGCTGATGATTTTCTGACTGGATTTTGGGAACCTAACGGTCCACTACTAACACAGATGAAATTTTTTTAACACTTCCCTACGCGGGAATAACTTCGGACACGAGAAGATCGCACGAAATTGAAAAAAAAAAAAAAAAAAAAAAG
>KK113694.1:106386-128044 GCA_000611955.2 Stegodyphus mimosarum
TGATATTTTGCACAATGAAATTCCCACAACTTGAGCTGAATTCAGGAGACTAACGTTCTTTTACATCAGGACTGACATCCGTAAACTTCCTTCAAGAATTTCCTATCCACACCGCCTAAAGATGAACTGTAATCAGGAGCCTAGCTTTCCTCTTTATCCGGACTGGCGTCCGTAACTTTTCCGTGGATTTGCGATCCACACAGCTTAACGATGAGCCGTATTCAGGAGACAGACGTTCCTTTTTATCCGAATTGACGTCCGTAACTTTTCCGTGGATTTCCGATACCACCTGCTGCCACCATTTTTATATATAGCTAAAGAGCGTAAGAGCATCCGAGCTGGATGAATAAACAGACCAGAGGTCTTTTAAATGTTTACTTTAAAACTTAATAAAGATTTCTTGAATAATAAAAGTAAAACATCATCACAGTACAGCCGTACAAACAAAAACTACCTCTTGATACGGCTCTGAACAGTCGCGAGGCGCGACTTACCTACAGCACCATCTAAAAACAAAGTCTCTCACTAAAAAAACCTCTTTTTTCCTTTGTACCTTAAATTCTGAAGGAAACCGCACAAGGGGGTCCTTACGAGTTTCTTCTCTGGAAATTACTCTTCGATCATTTAGCGGACAATGGGTGATAGATCGCACGTAACCCACACAAGGGGACCCCTGTGTGGTTACAATGTACATAAAACAGCTATATGTACTCCCTTTAGTCTGTTTGAAAGTTTAAATATGCAGTTTGTTCTTTGGAATGCTTCTTCAATCTTTCAATGTTTTATCGACGAGGTTACTAGAGACTTGCCTTTTGTTTACGTATTTACTAACGATTTACTTGTAGCTTCTAATAATGAACAAGAACATTTACAGCATTTAACCTGCTATTTTCTAAACTTCAGGAATATGGTTTGCGTATAAATGTCGAGAAATGCAAATTTGGTCAATCTACCATAGATTTCCTACGATTTAAGTTATCGTGTGAACGAAGCCCCTTCCTGATTGTGTAAAATGTATTCCAGATTTTGCTCTAGTGTAGAATTCGATGCCCTTTTAAATGGCGACAAATTTTGTAAAATTTTGGCGACTAAACCCCATTTGTGGTTACCATCATAGTTTTAACTTGGTTTTAGCTTCCTGATTTTTTTTCAGTGAAAATGGGACATCGAGTTTCTTCAATTCTTTAACTTATTATTTTGGTTTTGTGCAGCGGTCATCTTGAAACTGTGCCATCCTGGCGCCGATCTTGCCATCAAAAAAAAATCGAGAAAAAAAAGGGACATCCAATTGTAAACTTTAACCCTAAATTTTCCTCAGCCGCAGACCCTCACGCAATTACACCAATTCCTTAAGTTTATTTAATTTCGCTAGACATTGTATTCCTAAAGCTGCTCACATTCTAGCACTCTTAGTCAAATTCCTTGAAGGCCATACTAATAAAAATAGACATCCTCGTTCAAAAGCTTCTACCGAGCGATTACAGTGGGACAACCAAGCAACAGTCTCTTTCAAAACGTCTAAAGAAGCTATCGCTAAAGCAACCTTGTTGCGGCATCCTAAGCCCGGTGCCCAATTAAGTCTATGGGTCGATGCGTCTGATTAGCAATCGACGGCTGGCTCATGAAACTCGTTAAACAACAATGGGAACCTATAGCCTTCTATCAGGTAAACTAAGCAAATTTCAAAAGCATTGGTTCACTTACGACCGTGAACTCTATGCTATGTACTCTTCAGTCAAAAAAATTTAGGCGTATGTTTAAAGAGAGAAATTTTGTCATTTATAACTAATCAAAGACCCCTTAAATTTGCATTTCAGCAACATCCTGACAAATGCAGTCCTCGTCAATTACGCTATTTGGATTTTATTCATAGTTTACCTCTCATATTGAATATTCTAAAGGATCTGATAGCATTGTCGCCGATCCACTCTCCAGAATTTGAGGTTGATGATATTTCATCTACTGTGCTCGATTTTCAAAAATTCGCTGCTGCTCAATCAAGCGAGGAAGAACTTCAGTAACTTCGAACATCCAATACTTCCTCTCTAAAATTAGAGAAACATTATTTTTCTCTCGAGGATATTTGTCTGTTTTATGACATGTCACAAAAACATTTCTGTCCTTTTGTTCATCAGTGTATGAGATTAACAATTTTTCAAACCTTACATTTTTTTCTCTTCTCCCGATATCTCGGCCTCCCTCAATTTAATAGCTAAACGTTTTGTATGCCCAGGCATGAGAAAAGAAATAAAATCTTGTATGCGCATCTGTGATCAATGTCAGCGAATTAAAATTGCTTAACATACTAAATCTCCTAATGGCACATTTGCTGAACACGATGCTTGTTTTGCACATATACATAGAGATTTTATGCGCCCACTACCTTCATCTGAAGAAAAACAGTTTTGCATGTCTATCATAGACCAGTTACAAAGACGGCCAAAGTTATTCCAACTGCCGAAACAGCCGCTCGTGTCTTAGTACATGGCTGAATATTCGGATTTGGATGCCCAGTTACAATTACATCCGACCAGGATAAAAATTTTGAATCTAATTTGTTTAGAGAACTTACTCGCAGGCATGAGTGCAACACATACTTGTCAACCTACGACGCTCAAAAATCGGGAGATTTATTTTCAACGTCAAAAAGATTTTTTAAATGATCAAAATATATTTTTTAATATTTCTTCAAATCGTTACTAGTAATAAATAACTTCAAATCGTTACTAATTAATATCTGAAAGTTCAGTTACTAATTCTTAAATGCAAACAGTACGTTCTGGATTAATAACTTTTTGGTCTTTTGTTTCCATAGAAAAAATTAACTTTTCGTTTTTTTTCAATAGAATTTATGTTATCCTTGTTTATGTGTACGAACATGTTTGAGCACATCTTCCCTTCTAACGTGCGAAATCGAAATATCGCAATGACCAAAGATGCACATCGCAAATGCATTACATTTCCTTCAGGAAATATTAGAAGGAAAGTCATTTGTGTACGATTTTTGTAAAGTACCTGAGTGTTTTATTTTTTTCGCAGACATAGCTAATACGAAATATTGTTATTTCTTAAATCATTTCTAGAAAGCACGTACGTTCACACAGTTAGCGACAAGATAAACGAAATGACAACCTCCATCTCATTTTGTGATCATTGGCTAATATGTGCCAGATGACACGCACTGGCATAATGTTGCGTAGCGAAATTAAGCTAATTAATTAATTTATTTATTTGTATATTCCAAATTATGCTACGCAATGTGTATTTTACTTAATCTATGTATTAACTTGTTTATCTTTAATTAAGGTGTGTGTGTGTGTGTGTGTGTGTGTGTGTGTGTGTGTGTGTGTGTGTGCGTGCGTGCGTGTGTGTGTATGTGTGTGTGTGTGTGTTTAATTTAATTTTACCTACTTCAAATTTACACTGTTAGAAGCAGAAAAATTTGCTCTTTAATTTAAAAGTACTTTTATTGTGATAGTTGAAATAGTTTTTGACTTATGCTCATTTAATTAACAAAATTTGGTAAGCTAGCTGGATTTTTGTGAAAGGGGGAAGAATTTCGTTTCTTTAAGCTGTTTAGGGACTAGATAAGAAAAGGTTACGTTTTGCATCCGGTAGGGTGCTAGGTTACTGGTTCTGCAGGTGCGTAATTGGCTGATTTTGACGTCCTTTCTTGAAATGAGTTGAACTGCCAGGCTAAAAAAGTAAGATTTTTGTTTTATGCGGGACGTTTTTGTCGCCATTTTGAGTGAGTTTTGGACAATTGGTGTACGTTCGTAACAAAAAGCTGAAGTGCCCGTTTTTTTTTCGCTCTCTTGCCCGCCTGCTTCCTTGCCTTTGCGTCGCTATTCTACTAGCTATGCGAAGTGGCTGCCGGAAAGAAAAAATGAGTCTTCACGACTCTAAAATTTCTGTTCTTAGTGACCTAAAAAAATTATCTTCTAAGGGAAGGGTTCCCCCATGATGCTTCCAGCTAAATCTACTACGTCTACTCTTCTTACCAGCAGTCATCACCGAAATTTCTATGCTTTGTAACTTATATGAAAATGATGTCTTTGAAATTTACATAAAAACCAATTATAAAGCATCTTGCCTTTGATAGGCTTCCCCACTAAGCTATGAGAAGCTCAGTCGAGAGCAGCAATTTTCGCTACATTTCCCCCCTTCTTAGGAAGAAGTAGAGTCGCGCTACGATCTGATATGGCTTCTTGTAACAGGTTTCCTGCAAATATTGGGCTTTCTTTCTTCTCTAGTTGTACTTTTGGATCAAGATAGGGCTTCAATCTCAATACGTGAACGATGTCTTTTGAATTCTGTCGTTTCCTATTTTGTTCTATACTTTCTACTTCGTACCTCACGTCAGAGAGCTGTCGTGTTATTCCATACGGTCTGAAGTAACGTCTTAGGAGCTTTTCGGATAATCCAACCTTTCGTACTGGAGTGAGGACCCAGACTAAGTCTTCGATGTTGTAGCTGACAGGTCGATGCCTCTCGTTGTATGGGCGCTTGTCTGTGGTTTGCGCTTTAAGAATATGGAGCTTTTTAAACTATTTAGCTTCTTTAGCTCTAGTGATCAGATGCTTAGCATAACTATCGTCGGAATCTTCGATACTGTTTGGAAAAATTGCGTCGAAGAGAGGAGTCTGGGTATCTCTACCATAAATGAGAAAAAATGGGCTGAATCCCGTTGTGTCTTGTTTGGCTGAATTATAGGCATAGATTGCAAATGGTAGAATAGTATCTCAATTTTTCTGTTCAACGTCTACGTACGTGGACAACATGTCTGCCAGTGTCTTATTGAACTTTCAATTAAGCCATTGGTCTGATTGTGGTATGCAGTACAATTTCTTCAACTATAAACTTGGCAATTTCGGTGCCCTCATCTGTCAGTATTCCCTTTGTGACTGTAAATCTGCTAAGGTAATCTACGCAAACTATAGTAATCCACAGGTTCCCGTTTTCAATAACAGGAAAGCGTCCAAGTAGATCCATTCCAATTTTGATAAACGGTGTGTCAGGGGATTTTTATCGGATGAAGCTGTCCTGATGGAAGTTGCGGCGGCGATTTCCGTCTTTGGCGTTCTCGATAGTGTGATATATACCGCCGTGTGCTCCCATTATAGTCCTGGCCAATAGTACTTCCTGCTTATTCAGTCGTACGTTTCGGCAAATCCGAGATGACCAGAGGTTGGAGCATCATGAAGACTTCTTAGAACCTCGCAACGATATTGCATTGGTGTTACTAAGGGTCACTGCTGTCCGATGGGATCATAGCTTCTTTTGTAAAGTATACCATTTCTTATTTGATAATTTTGATATGCGTCACCTCTCTTGAGAGTTGTAATGATGAATTTCAATTGTTTGTCCTTCTGCTGCTCTTTCCCGTAATCTACGATTGCTGAGAAGAAAGAGATGTCTTCATTGTTATCAATTATTAATTCTATAAGGGTTTCGAATCCGGGACCTTCGGGCCTCGAGTCCTGCGTCTTCACGAATTTATGAGAAGCTCAATCAAAAGGAGCAATTTTCGCCACAATATTACCGCCCTGTGCTTCGACGTCCTTCGGCCAGTGTTGCCTCCAGTTTTATTCTCCAGTGCCTGATCACTCAGTCTAATTTTCCAGCAGTTCCAGAGTCGTCATTGTTTTTCGTAGTACAGGATGAACTGCTTGACCGATCAGCCTGATTTTCAGCAGTTCCAGTTATAGAACTCCCTGCAGTCTTGATGTGTGAGTTTCCGACCAAAAAGATAAAATGCCAGACCTTTTCGCCCGGATTTTTCCAGTTAAGTTGTCACAAATTATTCTTTTTTATATGTAAATATCTGAAATAATATTTTCTCATGCATACACATAATGATTCAATACTTGGGTTTTCATAAAAATTTGTAAAATAATACACATCCAGAAATAAGTATCACATAAGTAGAATATATGAGCAGCAAAGAAATAAGTGTTACATAAGTAGATCATATGAGGAGGAATGTGATATATGATGAAATCGGATCCAAAAGTAATTGCTCTGCGTTTTCATCATAAATGTGCATTACTTGACTTTTAGTGCGAATTTAGAAATACAAGAGAACAAAATTAGCAATCAGTTACCAAACAAATACAAACACATCTTAATCCCGTTTTTAATTTAAAAAAATTAGGGGAGTTGATTACTAAAGTTTTTCTTATCGTAGAATTCTAATTTAAAGCATAAAATTTGAACAGAATTTGTGTCTCAATTTATGTCAAGTTAAGGTTAGCATAGATTCCTAAATTTAATTTTTCTAGTGTGTAACCACCTTATTTTGAGGATCTTATTTTAATGCACATAGTTTAATTTTTGTACTTCAAATGGCAAAAAAATCAGGTACTTTCAGACGCCCCAAATCACTTTTTTGGGGACGCAAATAAAAGTACATAAAAATCGTGAGGAAATTTAAGAATAAAGAAAGTTGGAAGGAATATATTGTAAACTGGGTTCGCGGGAGAACAATAGGAAATCAATAGAGTTGGCAACTTTGTAAAAGGATTCGAACCTCTGCATGTCACAAACAGTAAAATGGAATTATCGAACGTTCCACCCGCATCTCAAAACAGCCCTTAAAGCACATAATACAACACAATGGACAGAAACTCTTCCACTTGGTCCTCTTAAAGCATACGCTCAGCCATTAAGAAGGATGTCAAAGCAACTTCTGCTCAACTTATCGGTGATGCCATAAACCAGACCTTAAATTTCGCATATGTAAACACTTTACTCCAGGCAATGAGATCTTTAAATCCCATTTCTACTGCCCTACACGGTAGCCCTAAAATTTTCATCAACACCTCATTAAAAACTTGTTCTCGTATATTTTTAAGCTGATAAAGTTAATCCTCCATTAACACCTTATATGACCTCATTTAGACGTTGACAGAAATGATAAGAATTTTATTATTGATGTAAACGGAAAACGTAGTACAGTTTGAATTGATCACGTAAAACCTGCTTACCACCCTGCCATATGACATTAAGCATATCCCATCTTTACCTCTTCCAGTTTCAGCCTCATCCCCACGATACTTTAATCAAACATCTACCACTAAAAGTGGGTGTAAGGTCCGATTTCCTAAGCATTTAGTCAAGGACTACATTACTTGACTACAAACTTGTCCTATATTTAATGTTATGTACTATGCATATGTTCGTACTGCATCTATAGCCATGAATAGCATATTTTTTATTATATTGAACTTCATTCTTTATATTTCACTATTTTAGCATTATACGATCATTTTTTGCATATATTGTAAACATTTATTATAATTTGTAATCGTGACTTCGCCACTGGGGAGCATACTCTGTAGCATTTCATCATGCGAGCGAGAGGCGCATATCACGTGTTCTGCTTACGTCACATCTTCTCTCTCACCACATAGCCTATTTCGGGTGCCGTTGGAGTAGAAAGACCGCTACGCAATACTCCCGGTACGAGTCTCATTCCTGTATGCTTAATAAAATATATTTTAATGTCAAGGCTGTTTCATTCATATCCAGGAGTCAGGTAAATCAATAGCACCTTTAATAGTGATCACCTTTAATGGTAACCTTCTTTCCTACAAATAGTTAATGTAATTTGCAGACGTCTCATAGAGATCCGAAAATTAACAGATTGCACACAGCCAACTCACTCGTAAATGACTGAAGGAAGTTATTCTGTTCTGTTGGTACAAATAATCATCATATCAAGGAACAATGTATTCATACAGATGCAACTAATTGAAATAGGGCCCGATTAATCCCTTAGAGGATTTCAGTGCTCCCACATACATTTATTTGTGTCCCCCATTTCTGCTTTCTCGGTCTCTGTTTGCCAAAAATGTTATTAGAAGAAGAAAAAAGAAAAGGTTTGGCTGCAATTAGAAGAAAGAAATTATTAGAAAAAGGTTGGCTGCAATTCTAATTGCAGCCAACCTTTTTTTTCCAACAGAATGGGACCCCTGTCATTGTGTTATACATGTGTGATTTCCTTGATGAAACATTTCCCGATCGCTGGATTGGTAGAGGCGGATCAATTTCATAGCCGCCCTGTTTTCCGAACATACTACCACCATTTGACTTCGTTTTCCGTGCACACCTGAAAACAGGGACGGATTAACCTATTTTAGGGCCCTAGACATTTTTTTTTTTCTACAATCAATAGAATTGGAACTTTCTGTTTGTATGTCATAAATTAAGAAAACGAAATTTATTCTGTTAAATGTCAAAACCACAGATTTGAAATTATGAAATTAATTCAAAAATTCTTTTTTCTGGCTTTCAATTCTGCAAATTTATCAATTATTTGTTCGTAAGTAATATTGTCCAACGCATTTTATTCTATGTATAGTACAGACAAGTTAATTTTGCTTGACTTAATGAGCTTCGTAAATAGTTTTTAATGCGTTTTAACACTGAAAGTGATTTTTCATCTTTCACCAGATGTATTCGTTACAGGCAAATTTAAAAATACACGTAATATGATTTCTATATTTGCAAAAGTCGATACAATTTTTGCAGTCTTTATAAATCGTAGCATGTCAGATGGCAACGTTAAATTTTCGCTCTTACAAAGTAAGTTTTGTAAGTAGTAACAGTTCCTCATCTAATTCTTTTGTATCACTGTACAATTTTTTTAGTAATCTGGTACCTTCAGATTTAATTGACACATCGTCTTCTGAGTTTGTATGAAATATTTTTAAAATCTCATTAATGTCTTTAACTTTTGCTATGTAGTTTTAGTTCGAAAGATATTTTGTCACATATTAGGTAAAAGCAATTTCGTTTAAAGACTTCTTGACCCTGATTACTATTCTTTCCGTTTTCGCGACCTTTTATTAGTATCGGAATACGTTTTTATTTCTGATGCGTTTAATGCCTCCGTTTCTACTTCCGAAAACAAATTTCTTAACTTAATTTTGTCTACTATTTCTGGGGATTCCAGTTTTACAGAACATTTCCGAGATTCATCAAGAGATTATCAGTTTATATCAGTCATGTTTTTTATTTCGTTGAACACAGAGCGAATTGCTTTGGCTGCATTAACTCAACAAAACCACCTAGCAGTACATATATATATATATATATATGCACTGCTATATATAGTATATATATAGTATATATATATATATTTTTTTTACAGTAAAATGTTTATTATTTGCTGCAAAACTTCTTTCTAAAGTGTTCCATCTATGAATAGACGCCAAAAAATATATATATATATAAACGTTCGCCAATAAATATAAATATGTTATTACTTGCAAACATGATTCACTGGCACTACTTATTATCAAATTTAATGAATGGGAAGCACAAGGAAAGTAACAGGCTGTTTGACCATGCTTGTTAATGCGGTTTTGGAGCCATTGTATTTTCGAGACATATTTGCCGCATTGTCCTCTACAGTTGCAAATATCCAAACCTAATATTTCAAGGTTCTTTAAAACTTCACTTTCTAATGATTATCCGGTGTGCGAATAAATTGGCAAAAATCGAAAAAATATCTCTATTGGGATTCTATTTTTTGATACATAACGCAAAATAAAGTTAACTGGTCTACGTGGGTTACATCAGATGCAGAATCAATTATAATTGAAAAATATTTGGAGGCTTTAACTTCTGAAACGAATGTTTCTAACACTTTTATATTCAATGTTTCAATAAATTCATTTCAAATAGTTGACGAAAAATAGCTCAGGCTGCCTCCTCCAGTTTTTTCTGTGCGAAGTTAAACACTCAAATATTCTAGAGCTCCTATATAATTTCCATTATGGAAAGCAGAAAAGAGTTCATTACTGCCACGAAATGTTAGAGAATTTTTAGCGAAAACGTTACTGTTGCTATTACTCGTAGAAATACTTTTCTCCAACATTTTTGTTTCCTTCTAAATAAGAGTTTTTTAACGATAGTGTCTATACGTTCCTCAACTGAATTTCTTGCTATTATTAGAAGTTTAATAGAATGTTTATGATAAGTAGAATTTTCGTGTCTTGCACTCTTATATTTGCATTTTTTTAGTCCGAGTATCCTTCTGTAAAAGCTGTTCGTTGGATCGAAAATATCTTGCAAACATAGCACTAAATTGCTTTATTTTTTATACAATAACCATTCTCATTTAACTTTTTCACCATTTGTTTTATTGCGAATAAAAATATTTTTTTTAATGACTGAGTTTCAGTTCTCCACCTTCTGTTACAACATTTTTGGCGGTATGTACTCGTACTATATATGAACTATTTGATAGTGGTTTATTTTTAAGCAAATAATGTTTCATCTCTGTTGTTAAAGGCCACAAAGAAATGTCCAAATTTTCCAAAACTAAAGTATCATTAATGGTGTTAGGCATATTTTGAATTTCTTGTTCATCACTTTCGTTTTGGTTTTTCTCCACAATATCTGGTATGCCTTTTATGTTTTTCATTTCTATTACTTCAATTTCGGTTTCATTGCTTTCTGTCACTTCTGCATATACTTCCTGGTTTCCAGAATATTCACCAACTCATTTTTCTTACAATTTATCATATAAAAAGCTACTTCAACTAACTAATCACTTCCAGAAATTTATTATTTAGAGCCAAAAATCGTCTCTCTACTCTTGCTATGTTTAATGTTTTTACGAGACTTCTGCGCACCCCGCACCCAACCTACTGGTCAGCATTGCAGCGAAATGTTGTTCGTGTAGAATGGACCCTTTATGTTAGTTAATTTAAAAAAGAAAAAAAAAAAAAAAAAAAAAAAAAAAAAGGAAACATGTAGCTTTGGATTAAATTTTTAATTGAGTATATGGATACACTTTTATTTATTTTGTGAAATAAAAGGAAGCTTTTATTTTTACAATTTTTTTGTCAAAGTGGACAGGTCCAAAAAAACTGGGCCCTACACATTTCGCTTATTTATCTATGCTATGGTCAGGGCCCTGCCTAAAGAACCAAGTTTATGCTGTAGAGATTCACAACATCGAAGAATTATAAAACGAGTCGCCACAGAAACGATCAATTTCATGCCCACCCTGTTTTCCGGACTTCCCACCATTTGACTTCTTTTTCCGTGCATATCTGAAGAATTGAAAAAATCGAGTTGCCATAGAAAGAACTACTCAAATTCCGCTAATGCTTAATAACGTCGGGGGGGGGGATTCTTGAAATAGACTTGATATTCTACGAGCAACTAATGATGCTCGTGTTAAATGTATTAATATAAAATTCTTTGAAGTCCTGAATAAAATTCAATCAGTTTTTTTTTCATATCTCTTATTATGTATCATTTAAAACGTATCTTTATCCAGTGAATAAATTATGGACATCCTGTATAATAAAAGTAAAGTGAACAAATAATTGACTAAATCATTAAAATTAACAAACAAAACAAGATAAATCCCAGACTGCAATTCAGGCATTAGCAGATTGTGATGCAAAACATACGCATCAACGTTTTAGCTCTACTTTCAATTCACCAAGATTTTCCATTTAAACGGACAATAATGCTGTTATAGATTATTTATGGCAAAAATCATGCACATTATATTTAATATATAAAATACCAGCCCTTGGTATATTAAAATATAAATAAAAAATTAGTTTGTTATATCTAACATTTGAATCACATTTAATGAGCTCTCCTCAAAATTACAAAAATTCCAGATACTGGCGAGTCAGAGCCCCCAGAATTAAATCCTAGTTACAACCCTGTTTTAAATTAACATAAATTAAAGAAACAGAAAATAATTTTAAAAAAATGTACACGACGGATTTAGACTATAAAGGCATATCCAAACAAGCAATTGAAGCGTACAAAAAAATATGATTAACAGTGCTTTTATTAATTTCATTTTGTTTAGCATTGAAACAATATTGGCAAAATTTTTGTTTTTAATTTTAATTAGTCCAAAGGGGCTTTGTCCCTGAAGGACTATTGTTTTCGTTTTGCGATTTTGCGTCGGAAACGTTAAAAGTCTGTATCACTTTTCAAACTGTTGCCACAAATATTGCAGCCCTGTATTACATTTTAAAGAAATTAAATAATGAAGAATGTGCATAAATGTATGTATGTTTCTCGCATTGTGATAAAACGACGGTACCTAAAGCCATCGAATTTTGAATGCCGTAATCCTGCTGCGAATATAGGCATCTGGAAGCCCAAATTTGAAATTTGTTTTATTAACGATTTCATATTTTATAAAATTTTAACGAATTTTTGATTAACAAACTCAAGGATTTCAAAGTGGGCAATGGCAACGTTGTACAGAAAAAAACATTTTTATCTGCAGCGCCTGAGACTGTGTGTAGGAAATTCTAAGGATATGCTCACTTTAAAATTATTTGGGGATATTGTTCTTTAACTGAATTTTATGGTTTAAATGCGAAGAACATGATATTCAATAAATAAAAGTAACATACAAAATGTTTAAAAAACGCCCCTTTGGACGTAATTTAAAATCTGAAACCTTTCTTTTCTTTTATAAGAGGGTGAGTAAGTGGGAGTAACATAATGCATTATCAAACTTTTGTGTAACTTTGCATAATTGAAGCAATCTTCACAATATTGCTAAATAATACAGGAAATTAAAGAACAAATAACTGATAAATTAGCTCTTAAAAGAATTTAGAGCAAATTATCTTCAAATTACTTCAGTTTAATTTCTAACCTAAATACTTTAACTTTTCATGAAAGTCCTATTTTTAAAAAATTATAGACAACATGTTTCATAAAAATATTTTAATAAATAACTTTTTTAAGTACAACACATATGATTCACATTCATTTTATGTTAAAGCTACAGTATTACAATAATTTTACAAGTGACTATTTTTTGATTTATTTTATATTATAATAATGAAGAAATTTGGTCGAGTAAAATATTTACACATTTTATGTTACTACTAAAACAAATGGAAAACTATACATAATACACTTGAATGATACTAATTATTGAGTTGTACTAATAAAATGAGGCTTATAGTGGTGTATGAAATCGTACAACAAAATAGTATTAAAAAAATAAGGTAGATGTATATTTATCACATTTCTCTTCTTTACAAGTGTCAAAAATTTAAGACTAACATGAGTAAAAAATTAACAGCAAAACAAGTCTAATAGAATAACTGTCTACCAATGCTTCTCAAACTAAAATATACATTTTAGTGGAAATCTTAAGAAATACCATTTTGGCATTCTGCCACAAAAATTATACAAGTAAAAATCAAAGCAAAAACAAAGGTACTGCCATTGTAAGGTATTGAAAAGATATCATTTATGAAATATATATATTTTTCTTCAATTACAGTATTAAGAAACCCACTTCATAATTTGGAGAATAATTGGAACATCTAGAAACTTGTAGAAAAATATCCCGTTCCATTTTCTAGGATCAAATCAAAATACTGATACAAATTTGCTTGACATGAGCTAAAGGAAAATCTATTAACTGATGATCTTAAAATAGTAGAAACCATATCAAAAAGAAAACTATTATTCTGTTATAAAGCTTAATAAAGTGCTTTTTGTGAACTATACTTATGGCATATGTATTTATAACATTATCAGTTAATACTGATTCATAGAGGAGTAAAATATATTTTAGTAAACTTGCATTTTTTTTCTACATTATAAACAGAAAATTGTTATTAATGTTAAATTTGTTTTACAGTCAATAAAAATGACATTGATAATAGCTATTGAATAACAACTCAATTTCTGTCAGAACTGCAAAATATATGGAAAAACTTGCGCACTCGAGGAATCCATCACCCATTTCGAAATGCTGCCTCTTCGGGGAAAGAAGTAATTATAGATGCAACCCATTCTGTTAAGAAGCCTTTAAATTAGTTAAATGCCAAAATATGGGCAGAATTTTATCTCGAAGAATATTATTTAAAACCTCTTACTGTTAGCACACCATGCCTTGCTATCAATAATTAAGATACCTTTCTTCTGTTTTTTGATGCTATTTTATAATGCCTTAGTTTAATTTTTAATTCCTCAAATTATAAGTAATTTATAAATATTTTTATTTACCTTTTTTATGTCTCATTTAATTTTAATTATTAGTTTTATTTGTGTACATGTCTTCGATGCTTTTTATGACTCTCCATACGCCTTTATGCAATGTAACACAACTCTTCTTTCATGTTTTGTTTTCAGTTTGAATTCCACTGCCATCATACAGAATTTTGATTTTCTACATGAGCATTAAAGTACTCATGAATAAACAAAATCCAATTTTTTAAGCTATTTTGAAAATAATAAAATTTTTATGTGAATCTTTGCTGTTGTGTTTAGGTTACACGTGATCCTAAGTTGCTTTCAGTATAACATTATGATTCCAGAATTAGCTGCAATTAAAGGTGTATAATGAGTTATTTAGAATTTTTTTTAATAAACTGGTTTTGAGGAATTGTTTTAATGACTAGATACAAGACAGAAAGAAATTAAGATATCAGTCATTCCTAATAAGTAAATGCCAAAAGGGTTTAGAACCCTACTTAAACTAAAGAAATAAATCATATTAATACAAACATTCTAATTATCTACATTTAAAGAATATAAAAAAGGGAATGATTGTTATTTCATTACTAGCAAAAATAAATAAAACAGAAATTAAGAAATCTGATTTGATTATAAAATATAAGCAAGGTATAAAACACATAACACATGAGGATCAAAACTGGAAGACACTTTCAAAAATCAAGAAACATTTTTCATATTTTTAAAAATTCAAGAATAAAAACCTTTTATTAATTCAGTTCTTGCACTATAGAACAATTCTGTACATAAAAAAGCAAAACATTTCTTTGTTTTAAAACAAAGAATTAAAAACAATGATTCCTAAAACAAAATTTTTAAATGATTCTTAAAACAAAGAAACATTTATTCCTACGGTTTTGAAACAATAATAAAATATATAGCTTATAAAACTCTAATACCCACATAGTTAAAAAAAAATCTGCATAATTATGTACACATTATGCTGAATATTACAAAATTTTTAGGCAACAAATACTTGGTATTTCTACTGAGCCTTGAGTTTGATTTATTTCATCATTAGTTTAATGTGGATATTCTACAAAATGAATATATAAATACTATAGGGTGCCATAAAAAATTGTAGCCAATTATTATCTTTTACCCAAAACTATATGATATCCCCCTTATTCTAGGAGATACTCTTACATTTGTGTAGCAGTCTATGGCAATGGATTCTATGTGGAACAGGCAAAAGAACTGCGACCATTCAACTAATCTTCATAGGTACTTATATACTCATCTATCAAAGGTATGATTCATGTCTCCTACTGCAGAACATTACAGATTTCAAAAAGACGATCACAAAGAATGTTTTTAATGATAATATTCCAGTACTTGAATTGGACATGATTATAATTCAGACTAGGTACAGTCAGCCATTTTATACTTACTGCCCACCTTGTAGGCAGTAAAATTTCTATACCACCCACCTGTTCACATCTGAAAAAAAGCTTTTAAGTAGAGGTTTAGTAAATATACAGAGTTAAATTTATGCATATATTTATACTATAATTTATAATATTAAACTTTTAACTGACAGAAAATTCATTAACAAACAACAAAGCCATATATGGAAACAGGAGAGCACTGTGCGAAGGGGAATGGTCAAGTAGAGAACTAAACTTGAAGAGGTGTGTATACCTATACATCCATGCTTCAATCTTACTTGATCATTATCAGAGAAAAACCTCCACTGCGAAAGCTTAAAAGATGGGCAGGAGTGACAAGATTGACTATCCCTGATTTAGACAAAGCACGAATTATTTGACTATGCCATTGCACACAAGGGCTATCAGCCTAAAGGATAGAATTTTTCCTTGGAGAATTTTGCTCGCATTCATATTATATCTAGGAAAAGCCAGGAAACTCTTACACAGCTAGCTTGTTCACCAAAATTTTAACCCATGCCAAACAACCTGTGTTTAGCAATCTTATCAATGAGACACTGATAGGCTAATTTACATCACAGTGCCTATGCTAAATGCATAAAAATCTGATGAATTTTAATTAAAATTAGATGCATGTTCATATTATTTTTATACAAGATTTTATAACCATTTAAAACTGGTTACCTAATTTTGTAATGCACTATGAACCTTCAAGGAAAATCACTCAAACCTTCAAGTTCCAAAAAAGGTTTAGAAACCTATAAATCACACAAAGCCTGAAATTTTCATTGTTTTGCATATCTGTCAACTAGGAAAAATGTGCTCAGTTAAATTTTAAGTCTGCAGACAAATTACTACATTAAAAATAATAATTTCAAAATATATACAAGCAGATAAAAAATTCCTAGTATGCAAATTTCATTTTACACATATATCCATAAAAATATTACCTTTTTAAAATTGTATACATGACATACGAATTAATGAAATATGAATGTTCTTTAAATCTTAAATGCATTATGATTTGATGAATAAATTAATTTATTCATCAAATCATAATGCAAGAAAAATAAATAGTCATAACAATAACATAAAGAACTGCTATTGTTATCCCATTAATAACATATAAAAATTTGAGTATTATATTCATGACATGCTGAGACAATTCATTAGCAAACAGAGAGAAGTTGACAGATATGCTTGAAACAGTTCATTAGCACATGCAGTGTAGAAACGAGCATGACATAATTGAATTTATTTCCACAAAAATTAAAAACAACATAATCAAATGAAATTAGATTATCAATCTACAGATTAAATGCAAATTTTTTTATGCATTTTAAAAAGCCCTAAGCAAACTATAATAAAAGCATGTTTCACACATAATCACAGCCATAATTTCAAATTCAAGGAAAGTCACACTATACAGCTTGATTTGGTTTAATATTGATTTTTTACTCTCATGAAAAACTTGAAACTACACATGCACTTATCATTTACACCCCATCAACACAGTAGATAATAAATTAATTAACCTTCTACTGAAATACAAAATGTTAATTAATGATCCAAAATATTTCTATTAAAATTTTTCCAGTTAAAAATCTAGTTTATTTTTTATTTTGACAGAGAAAAGATATCTCACAACTGATAGATAAACTATAAAATAGTCTCATGTAAGAAATGGAGCCTTTTTTTTTCACACAGAAGTATTAAATTAATTTTTCAAACATGAAGGAAAACTAAGTAAATTTTCAAAAAATATAAGATACTTCCAGAAGCCTGTTATATATACTGACAGCAATAGCACTAAATGAATGCACTTCTGCTTCAGTCTTTCTTTTTAACAACATTCAATACATTTACAGTTGAAAATATATTTTTTACCTGCTTATATATATATATATAAAAAAAGACTAAATGATGTTTAAAAAACGAAGCATAACGATCATGCAGGAAACAATGACAGCTTCAGCAATACTGCAAAATGCAAATAAAAATTTGAAAATTTCTGGAACAAAATTTTATACATAATTTTGCAAATTTAATGTGTAAATTATTTCAGTGAAATTCAGTTAAACTAATTTTTTACTTGGAAGAGCAGTTTCTGCAATACATACATATATATATATATATAATTAAGACATGAAACATAAACATTTATAGACATTAAAATACTTTACTCCAGTTCCTTTGCATTTGCTCTTATTACCTCACTCATGATTATATAATATTACTAGCGAATTAACATATTTGAAATTACTAGGGACCTGTACATTATTACTTGATTTACTAGAGAGGGGAGGAGACGAATACACAAAATTAATGAATTTAACATGGTGATGATAAGACTTTTCACTGGTCCCTTTAAAATCATTGTTATTTTTTCAGTGCAACCAAAATTTTAAATCCTTTTTAACTCCACAGCACTTTATTACTTAGTTTCAGCCTTTCACAAAAACTGGAAATGCTCCTTTGTATTTAGAAAAAAAAATTAATAAATAAATAAATTAAACCACATTTCTTGTTCATATAAATATTTCTTTTTGTTTTCCACACACACAAAAGCATTAGTTTCCATTTTTTCGTTATATATTCGAACACATTTAGTTAAGTAAAGCAATATCTGAACATAGAAAAATTTTTAATAAAAGTGTAGGTAAAGTTGTCCTTTCAATACTCATAAATTTATATAGGTCTTTAAAAAATAAATTAACTTAAAGAATAAATAGAAAGAATTACTTTTTCTCAGTGAATAAAGGAGGGGATTGCTTTCTTAATAACCTATCCGCTATTCTAAAAACGTCTTATTTAGTTTCTAAAAATAACTTGTATAAAGTTAGAAAAATTCATTTAGTTTTCACAACAATAAGTCATACATATAAGACAAATATTAATTATTAAATTTAATTATACATATGTAATATAGTAACATCAATTCTACAACATTAATTATTAAATGCAATAGAATGAATATGATACAACATCAATTCTACAACAGTTTATAATCATTAAAGGTAAAGGCACGATATCCCCATTTTCTAAATAATGCATAATAGGCACAAGAAATACTTTCATGCAAATTTTTGCATCATTTGCAAAACCATATGTAAGATTAATATTATTATATAAATAAAATATATAGAATATTTAAACCATGCTTGCAAAATGTGAATAGTAATGCAAAAAAGTTAAGAAATGAAGAGCTTGATCTACAACAACAGACATCATTATTTTTAATACACACTCCCTTCACATAAAATTCTATAATAAGGCACAAAAAATATTAACTATCATTAACTGTATCTACCCAACACTTTTTAGGCAGATTAAAATTAAAGAGAAAAAAATTCATAACAATTTTAAGAAATTTGATCTCTTAAAACAAAAAAATGGTAAAGGTTTTTATAAGTTATTTTATTTAAAATAAATAAATAAATAATAAGTAATATAAAATTAAGTGGGACAATTTATAAAAGTACACTTTAAATAATTGATAAACAAACAAAAATATTAATGAAAACTCCTGTTTTTCTAATTGAATAAAATGAATTTTAGTAAGCAATTTCACAGTAAATTACAAAATAATTATTCCACTAGCTATTATAATTGTTTTTAGTCTATCAATTACTTATAATTACTTTATCATATTCATTTATTGGCACTTTCCATATATATAAACTCTATATTTTGTAGTTATTTATTATTTTATAATACTTACTTGTTAATATTTTGTTTTTACTTTTCTATGCATTCAATATTTGAATTATAATTTCAAATAAATTTCATACTTTTCGCCTTCACCTCACAACTTTTATTTTACAAACTGATGCCATTTACTCAATGGATGGCATATCATTATCATCACATAAACACTATTAATGGTTTTCAAAAATATATTTGTATCTATTTATATTATCCTGAAATGAAATTATTATATTAAGCATTATGCTTAATATGCTGAAATAGACACCGTGGACTGTGATTGAATTTTCCAATGTTCATTTAAAAAAAAAAATCATGCATCAAAAAATTCTAAATCAATGATTTACATCAAAAATAAATTTTAAAAGTGATTCAAATGTTATTACAATAAAGTAGGGAAAAAAATAATACTGAAAAAAACCTCATGCAAATGACTATGAAATTTACAACTGGAATGTTTGTAAGGCTGAAGTTGATCGAATAGCACTCGAATATTAATATTCCAATTAAATTTCCATGTGTAATATTCATATTTAATTAGCCTGAGAATAATTACTGAATTGTATTTCTTGATAGGAAATAGGAGAGAAACAGACACTAGATTCAAGACATATAATTATCTCTTGTTAATTTAAATTTACAGAGACTAGCAAAAAAATATAAAAAATTTTAATTTACAACAGAATTTCAGAAATCATTTTTTTAAATGATATTTTTGGAGCTTTGAATTGTGTTTAAACTGTTCAAAATTTTAGTTAAGAAAGTCTGCTACATAAAATAGTACAAGAGAAAAATTAATTAGAAAATAATAGTATATACTTAACAACCTTTTTTATTATTAGAAGTAATGCTCCAACTAACATATTGCATATAAAACTACTTACAAAATACTTTCTGGTATAGCCTCATAAATAATCCAATACTTATTAAACTTGGAAATTTAATCATAAAACAGAAGGGTAAACCAGTGACTAACATTGGAACAGTCAAAACTTTGGCCTGATTTTTAAAAACAAGTATATTACAAAATATTAGAGGAAAGATGATAGGAAAATACAAAGTCAAGCAAAACAATTTTTTTTTTTTTTTTGAAAAAGAGTAAATACAAAAAACTCAATTTGATTCATGCTGTACCTTTGCATTTTAATGTATGCATTATTGAGGGGCAAATATTAAAATAAAAATAAGATCAATAGTAAATTCTGAAAATGAGACCATCTTCAATCCAATCACTGCTGGAGTTGATCAGTGCAACTTTTTCAACTGAATAGGGCAACTGACCACGTAGCTAGGAATTTGACAAAAATATTGAGGAGGAAGTTTCCATAATGTTTTATTTACTGATGTGGAAATAATGCCTGGCCATCCCAATCACTTAATCTTTTGGCCTGTGACGCCTTCCTATGGGGTTGATTTAAGGTGAGAGCGTGAAGTCACTTCAGATATTTTTGACAATGTGTTGCAGTTGTTTCTTGCAACAAAAGCTTGTTGAAGCTGGAGTTAATTAAAAGCTATCTTCGATCAACAATGAGCCAATTAAAACTTACTGGTTTGGCAACACTTCCCAATGAACATATAGTAGCATTTTGATAAAACCATAAACAAATTTTCAGAAGTCAATGCTCGGAATTTTTCCAGTACTTTTATATTATCCTGCTGACTGCTGGTGGAAATTCTGACAATGGTTGCCAATAGCCAATCATTAATATGACATTCGACAAGATACAGTCATCCATCATTGGTGTTAAATCACACTACATGGCTGGTCAACAGAATAACAGAAAGTACCATATTTTCCTCAGTCTTAAGATTTTGTGCTTCCAAAACCATTTTAAATATTTAATTTTAATTAAATAAATGTTAATTATATATTTGTTTTGACATTTTGTATGCTGATCATTTCAATAAGGTGGGCCCCAGGGAGATTTTTGATGTGAGCCTCAACAATTGTATGTCTGCCACTGGTTTCGATGATCAATTCCAGCGATACTAACACCAAAGAGGATTATGCCAGAAAATTGCCATTGTCAGAACTCAATATTGTTGCAATTTTTCCCCAATAATGGTATACACTAAAGTGTAAAGTTAAACATGAGTAAAAATGTGTTCTTTGCAATTATTGTGTCCTTTTGTTTTACAAACCATAGCTTTTTCTGATCCACCCTGCACTGTTAAAACAGTTGAAACTATTCAAAAAAATTACCATAATCTTATTTTTACACACTTTTCAACTTACATATTAGAAATGCAATAGCATTAATTAAAGTTAGAAAGTTTTCCTGTTATATATTATAGTTCTTTTTGGTTTTCAATTTTTTACAACTGCTTTTACATTTTAGTTATGTTTTTGTTCAAGTTTTTTACTCTGGAACTTAGATATCAAATTTACTTTTAAGCGATAGCTTTTAGAATATTACTCCTTTTGCTTTAATTTTAATTTTGCAGCTCAATGCACAAAATTCTTGACCAAAGAGGTCTCTACGTTCTTTAACTACTTTCTATAAATATTATTCTATAAATATTATACTATA
>KK113694.1:128066-148861 GCA_000611955.2 Stegodyphus mimosarum
TTATCATTTAATCAAGATTACAATAAAATATAAGAATTTTACAAAATGAAGGCCTAAGATCATTTTTGATTGAAAAGTATCTACAATCATTCAAATTTCATATCAAATACTGCATAAAAGTTACACATTCTTTAACTAATCTGGAACAGCTATTATAACAAAAAGTAATTTAATAATAAAGATAGGCAACTTTTCACGATAATAGTTATGCCAAAAAATGCTAACATTTTTGTACTATTATTCACTATATACTACTTTCTTGTTTTGAAATGTCAATCAGAACCTGATTGACATTTCAAAACAAGACTTATTAAAAAAATCATTATTCATCAAAATATGATTAATCTTAAACATAAAGGGTAATAATGATAAAAGAGAGGAATCATCACAGAAGTTATGAATACATATTTACCAACAATTAGAAACTAATTTTTAACAGCTGATAGCATTTTATGATAAAAACAGTCATGCTTCAAAATTATTACTTTAAAATATGTGATTAAGATGTGTGTAAATTCATATACAAATTCTGAAAATTATTACAGACTATGATAGCTGCCTAAAATTTTAAATAGAACATAACAACTATGACAAACTTTTTAATTGCTAATAGATTAACTAACTGTTTTATGCCTTTTATAAAATATACTTCTATTTGAAGAATAACAAGAGTTTGCTACTGTTGTTCAGCAATTCACAGTAAAAATTTGCATATTTTAATGAAAACTTTAAAATTTATTCTATTAAAAAAAGAAGAAAGAACACCACAAGAAATATTGCATTTTATAACATGAAAATAAAACATTAGACAAAATATGAATATTTTTACCATGAACACAGTGCTTTAAATAAAATAGGTATATAAACAGTCCATCAATAGCTGCATAGTTGCCTTCTTATTAAAAAAAATTAATAAACACTAAATATATATGCTTCGTGTGAGTTGTGCTTAATCCAATCTAAAATTCATAAATTAGTTTAAAACTTTATAGAGTGGATAAATATTATTTACAAAATGATATTAACTTTGACAACAATTCACACCTATTACATATAAAAATTATTTAAAATATAAACACTGAAATCAAAGTTTCTTGAGTCAATAAAATTACATCAGAAATGATAAGTCACATCTCTAATAATAAAAATTTCAGCAAATGAAGTTTGTTTTGGCAGTGTTCTTCCAGTTTCATACTGCTGATATAATTTTCCATCCTTGCCCTTTAATTCACTGTCATGATAACTTCATCAAAAAATCCTCTTCAGTCTTGCTCATGGATCTGCATGATTTACGAAATCATAATTGTCATACCTTCATGATCATCATGATCATTGCAAATATGACCACAGCAACAGAAGCCAGCAGATGCAAATCACCAAACTGACCACCACCATTAGAACCATCACCAAGAGCAAGAGATTCATTGCAGGGATCATACTGCAGATTTTTTGAAGTTTATAAATTAGTCAAATAATGAGGGCAACAAAATAGATTGCAGTATGATTGATTAAAAAGCAAGGGGCAAAAGCAAAGCAACTCAGAATCAGTGAAAGTAACTACTGCTTAAAATAAATGCACTAATAAGCTTTTAAAAATACACAAATGGAACTCCATAAAACTACTATTGGCTAAATCAGTGGTCTCAAACTCAAACTGCCTGCAGACCAAATGAATGATCTGAAAATAGCTGACAGGCCAGACTCACTCTTTTAACAAAATGAAAATTTTTTTATCATCAAAATAAAATATATTTAACTAAATTTTAAATTCCACTTTGTAAAAATTTATCAAAATCAAATGACATTAATAATAACCCCAAGAGGAAAAAAAAATCAAATTTACTTTTATTTTCCATCTGAAATCTAAAATTTGGTACTTGCAGGGCATTTTGGTTGGTTACAATTTGTATTCAAAAACACATTGATAGCTAAATATTAAATCTTCAGACTGATATTTATTTCAAATAATTCTAACATAGTTAATTAATCATTAAGCAACTTTAATTTAAACTAACAATCATCGCATAAAATAAAACGCATAAACTAAAAATAATGAAAACTTCCAAGTGTGACAAAACTTGAGAATAAATAATGAAAACCTAGTCTCTTTCTCTTAATTTTTACCCCAAATATGTGTTAGCCCAAATGAGGTTTAGTCTCGAAACCAGAATTTGCACTGTCCACTATAAATGGTGAATCACTTTTCATATTGCTGCCACCAAATATTATCATGCTGTATTATTTTTTAAAAACTAAAATAATGAAGAATCTGCATGCATGTATGTATGTATGTCTATTTGCATTGTAAAAAAAATGATGGTACCTAGAGCCATCAAATTTTGAATAATGTAGTCTTCCACTGAAACATGTATACATGGAAATTTGAGTTTTGAATTTCAAATATATTTTGTAGAACTTAAATGAATTTTTGATTAAAAAACTCAATGACCTGAAAGTGAGCAACACTGTACGAAATAAAATATTTTTATCTCCAGTGTGTGAGACTGTCTATCGGAAATTCCAAAGATATGCTGTTTTTATATATTTTGTGATTTTGCTGTTGAATTGAATTTTATGTGGTTAAGTGTGAAGAACGTGATATTTAATAAATAAAGTTAATGCACAAAACGTTAATAATAAAAGTACAGAAAAAAGTTTAGCAAGGCGTCTTCATTGTTTGTTAACACTGCATTGTTAAATTCTAAACATAAGCTGCAATGTTGCTTTTAAAATTTTTGCAATTTTTGTTTGTAATTGTATAGGGTGTAAGTGCAAAGAAATGATTCTTAATGTAAAGCTAAAAAGAAATGGCTTAACAGAAGTAAGTGCATGAATGCAAGTTCAACAAAAGCTTTAAAAACCTTAACAAATCCATTTGGGCAATCACTAATATCTAAAAGTATTCAGATTTTTTTTTATTTTACACTTTTCTTTGACTCATAAAATAAAATACATGTTTGTATGTAAATACGAAATTTGTTTTCATAATGCCCATACACTGAAGAAAAATTAATAAAAATTTTTTTCATCTTGTACTGCAAATGCTCATCGGGCAATTTTGTTTTCTTATTAGTTTTCAATTTTGAGGAAAAAATGTTAACATATAAATGTAGTCCCAAGTAAAACGATTATTATAAGCGCAAAAATTCACAACTCAGCATGTTTATTTTTTGACAAGTACTAATAAAAATTAATAAAATCTCTAAGTTCAAATCTTTGATAATATTTACATTATGTTCTAAATTAATTACCTCCATTAATTGAGTTTTTGGTGCATTATTCACATTCATTTTTAATAGTAATGAAAATTAAAATAAACTCAGATTTCAAATAATTAAAACCCTGAAATCTTTCTAACACCATATTTGCAACAAATACATAATTAGAATGAAATCTGCAGGTTGTATAAAATTGTTTTGGAGCTTCATGTGGCCCACTTGGCATCAGTCTGAGACCACTAACTTAAATTCATATTAAGATGTGAACCTTGCAAATTTTTAATGTCTAAATGAAACTAATGAAAAGTAAAATCTAAATATCGCATAAAAAGTAAAAAATAAATATTCTATAAGATTTTTTAAGAAGATTTTATGTATGTGTCTGCATTAAATTATCTGAAGATTGGCTTTAATAACAGAGGTTTAAATTAAAATATTTCAAAAATTTAAATATAGACATCAGAGACAGATGTAAAACTTACCAAAAAAAAATTATATTACAAACTAAGAATTCACATTATTATGTGAATGATAAGTAAAGGTTTTTTAATTAAATTCTTAATTAAATAAAACTTAATTAGTTAAAGGTTCTTTTAAACTTATGCTATATTTTGAATAAAAAAATAAAGTGAGGTCACACAACTGAAGGTAAATCCCATAACTTTCACATTAGAAAAAGAACACTTACAGCATTAAAAAATTTCTTTCCTTATCAATACCTACACAGTACTATAAAAAAAAATAATAATAATAAAATGCAAAAAAGAGCTGCTTCTTAAGCTGGCAACTGAAATTAAAATTTATACTAAGTGTGGTGATGAAATCAGGCAAGTAAATTTACCTAAATCAAATAGGTAATCATGAACACCTTATTATTTGAGAGTTAATTCATTTCACATGTCAAACACTGCTCAAAATTAAACATGCACAAAACAGAACATACTATTCTGATTAGTAATCATTACTTATGATAAAGGCACTAGGAAAAACAAACCAAAAACACCTAAAACACAAACAAAAAGACAGCAATAATAAATTAATTCCTGCCATGCACAGAATAATCTCAAAAAAAAAAAAAAAGCAGCAGCCAATAACTATTAATTACTGAAAAACTAACATTGTATTTTTGGCAATCTAACATACATACCAACAAAATGATATGCAGCCCTTAATCTGCAGAACCTAATATATTAAATACGCCAGATAATCAATAAAAGATCCAAATTATTTCTTTAGCAATAAATGTAAGCCAATGAATAAGCAAATATTTTGACATGCTTATTACAATTCATTACATGAAAATATTTCCCACATGAAGATGAGTGTATACTGATATTCTGAACTTGTATGCATTTTTAAATGTAATTACTTTGATTTTTGACATGTTTTCATGCTGTAAATATGTAGCTCAGAAAGAATTATACAAGGATTTAAATTTTACAACCAAGCAACATGAAGCTCCTTAAATAAAGTACATTTATATATTTTTTACAATTTTTATGTCTTTTATATTTTCTTAAAAATATCAATTCTGGTCATCTCATGAAGTCATCTGATCATTCCATTTTGAAGCTACACAAAAAATCATGTTACTACCCAGTAACATTCACTGGGTTCATCATACTGGGCTAGTGAGTGTATATACATTCATTATACTGGGCTAGTGAGTGTATAAAAATTTATGTTTAGTTCTACAATTCTACAATTTCAAATTACTTAAACTTTGTAACAAAACTATAAGACTTTATCAAAGATTCTGTACTAGATACAGATAAACACAAAATATATCTTTATGAAATCTGTTTATTTTTTATCAGCAGAAATATTTCCAACGCTTGTTTTAAATAAATAAATAGAAAACTGCAATATTTTTTAATCTTCATTGAAACCTGCATTTTACAAAAGATACATTTATTACCAGGAATAAGTTAATAATTTTTTTCTAATCTTTAAAACTTCAATTTATGAAAATATAATTTTTAAAAGACATAATATATTTTTTTTGTAAAATATAAATGGGATAAATTTATTTCACATATATTTATAAATATATATATACAAATGTACACATATACGTCCTTCCAAACAGTCACTATAACTCTCAAATAATAATTTATTCAATCTTAACTAAAACTTTTCACCACCACATTAGTATTTATTTATTTATTTCGTTAATTTACAGAGAATTATCTTAAAAGATAAAATGAAAAGGTGTCACCTGCAATATAATAAAAAGCTAAGATCAGTCTAAAAGCATTTAAAATATAAATATGAATTAAGAATCTTAAGATACATTATAGAAGATTAATAGCAAAATGCATTCAAATGCTAAAACTTTTATCTTTTCCTAAAACTATATTATTATTATACACATTAATTTATTAAAAATTTAATGATATTCTATATACAAGTATTTACATGGAAGATAATTATAAAATTATCAAGATAAATAACAGTAATACAGAAAATCTAAACAGCTAGTAAACTTTAATCCTTCTTTTAAATTTCACAAAATACAGAGCAATTTTCAGTTTTATTGTCTTTACGAATTAATAATTTGATACTATAATACACAAGCAGATATGATCAATGATTCATAAAAATTACTGAAATGTGAATGAAAAACAGCTATTTTTTGCATTTTGCATTGTTTATTTTTTTATTTACTCATATTTTTAATACATTTTTGGAATAGCAAATTACCAGTAATTGGAAAAGTTGGTAAATTTAGAAGCTCTAATTATGGTAATCAGCAAGAATTAGAATTTTGTCCTATTTTGTTTTGCTCCTCAACAATAATGAATACTACGTCACAGGAAGGAGAAAAAAAGAAAAAAAATCTACAAAAGAAAGTTAATGCATAAGAAATGCACTTTTCCGTGTTCATTTTAAATAGTATATTTTTAACCCTAGTTAAATAACTCTATTTTCAAAAGAACTTTTTAAAATATCTTGCTTTCAAGAGAAGATTTTAAAATATCCTGTTTTTAACAAAATATCTTTTCAATGCACTCACTACTTATCAATATTTACCATCAACAAATCAAAACCCCATGCAGAATATTATATGAAAATTTCCTTAAAATGTAATTTTTATTTTATATAAACTGGTGCAAAGCAAAGCTTTAGCAAATGAAATAGCATAACTCATACAGACAACCATAAAGAAATTACTTTATGTGCATCTTTTTCTTTCCTGTTAAAGTTAAGAGACACACATTTCTAGCCTGAATATATTTTCTCATACAAACTTAGTTTCTAGAAAAGCATATTTATTCTTGAACATAAATATGATCTGAAGTCTAATATATGTCATAAAGTGTTAAAATCTACAATACAAATCACTTAAATATAAGGCCAAGATGCCAAAAAAGAAAAACCCAAATCTGTTCTGATATGAAAAATTATTTGAATACACAGATGAGATTAATTTTAAAAAATTACACTTGTGGAAAATCCTGGCTGATTCGTATTTAGAAATTAATTAGCAGTATTCAGATCAGAGTAATATATTGACTGAATTGCTACATTGAATGAAAATATATATATTCTATATTTCTAATCCTTTCATTGCTTTTACTTGATTATGAGTTGCAAAATGTAACAAAATTAGAAGAAATATGTATTTTCATGCAGCCTACTCAAAAAGAAAAGAAAAGGAAAGGAAAGGGGGGAATACAAAAAAATATAAATACAAAAAAGAATTTTGTTAATCATTAAAAAATAATAAATTTATATACAGCGATTAAAGTTAAAATCCTATCGCTTTTTTTCCTTTTTTCATTGCTGAAAATCTGTTCTGTTTCCAATGTGGAAAAGACTAGCAATATATATACAACCAACTAAATTATTACTAAAAGCCTATAGAAAATACACACAAGAACAATCCATTTTTTTAACCAATTTTCGTGCATTTTAATATCTAGTAGCATTTTGTGCCATTTTTATGAAACAATCTTAAATAAAATCATATACAATGAATGCAAGCAAGAAATGTTATGTGAAACAGAATTATAAATGAAAAACAATTAAAAGAAGCTTTAAGTAGGGCTTACAAATAAAGTCAGTGTTAGTGACAGGAAAGAATAGCAGAGCGTGCCTCCAGTGTTGCTTTAATGGCAATATTGTGTTTTTTTTTAACTTACTTCAAATGGTTCGCTCACACCTAAAATGTCATCAAATTCTGAGCTAATATAAAAAAGTCGATATCGTCCAGGAATGAGTATTGTTTGATCTGCAAAGACAACTCTATACCATGGTCCTTGATGCTGTCTCGTGGAATTCGCAGCACAAATTCCATTTTCTGTTTCATTCTGTTGATCATGAGCAAATGAATCAGATGCAATAATAAGTGTACTACTTGAAGGACGCACAGGAGCCCATATGTAACAAACATGGTCATCTGTGCTTGTATAATCTGCCTGAAAAACAAGAAAGTTGACCTAGATTAAAAAAAATATAAGCAAGCTTAAAACAGAAACACAAAGAATTGGGTTAATTAACTTTGTTGCAGCTAATTAACTTTATATGGCATTTCAAACATTCTATAATTGAAAAGAGAAATTCTGCAGAAAAGTAATAGAGTAAAAGGTTGACTATTCGGAAAACTTGGGAGATGCCGAAAGTTTGAAAATTACAGATAGTTGAGTGTAAAAAAGAAATTTAATTCCTGTTAGAAAAGCTAAATACATAGAAGAAATTTCCAATCTAAAATTATATTGTATTTATAAATAATTACAACCCAACATATATTGTGATTATAAAAGTTCTACTACATTTATTATACATCATATATGCTTTAAAGTATGAACATTCATCCAACATACTTCGAAATTCTCCAGAGCATTCTTTTTGTGACCCTCAGCAACCAAAAAAGACAGAACATTTGCACTTAACAATTTTAATTCTGTAACCCAGAAGTATGAAAAACAAGGCAGCTAACTGCAAAACTGTCAAAAGGCAGGCATTTATAAATAAATAAATAAAAGATACACATCTTGATCTTTAGCAAGAAAGGGGAAAAACTGATCCATGTAGTGCCCACAAAAGCTTATTTATGAGGAAAATTATCACTTTTCCCCCTAATGAATTATATCAAATTCCCTATAGATTTCTTTTGTATTTTCTACTCTTCCTAGCTGGATTAAAACTATTGTGAGAAGAGAAAATTTTATACAGTTTTCACAGCAGGTTAGCATTTTGGTAATACTTACATTTAGCTTAACACAAATTCTTTCAATAATATATTTCTTTCTATTGTGTATTCATAAGCAAATTCTTTCAATAATATATTTCTTTGTGTTATGCATTCATAAGAAAATTACTTCAATAATATATTTCTTTGTGTTGTTCATAAATGCATCTCTATAACTTCGATGGCAAACCTATGGCATGTGTGCCAAAGTCGGTACGCAGACCTTCATCAGCCAGAACACGACTAAAATATTACTTCCTTAATCAATAATCATAATAAAATGATACTATGTAATTTAAATAAGTGTTTTAGTCTGTTCTTGAACGTTTTACTTACTTACTTATCGCATAATGCCACTGGCATAGGGCCTAAGCCTAGATATTGGATTTTCATATATTGCCATAGAAATGTTATACATATTTATTGACCCAATTTATGACATATCAATTGTTTGGGCCAATCAATTATATTACTTGTTACATGGCAAAGAATATGCCAAAGTTGAAGCAGCTATTATTTACTAAACGAATTCAAATTTATTGCAGACTCTCGGTGAAATTTAATACTTTCATTTCTAATAGATTCCAGTTTTCAGATCTAAGCATTTTGAGGTAATTTATGAATGATTCTAATTTAATATCTTAAACAAAATGGCGTGCGGCCATTCCATTTTGGGCACTCGGCCCCAAAAAGGTTTGCCACCGCTAATCTATAATGTCATTAACAGGCCTCAAGTAGTTAATTTTAAATTCTCATGGTTTCCACAATAAGAAATTCAGGTTTTTAGGCACCCCTTATCAAAAAACATAAATGCTGATATAAAACCTAACAACGCATATATCCTCATTAAAAGAATGACTGCTTCATTAAATCCAGAATAAGTAAAAAAAAAATTGACAGTAGGGTCTCTTAGTTTAAAAAGCTCCTGGTGTTTAATACATAGGATTACTAATGGAAGTATGAGGATGTTATAGAACAGATAAACAAATGATTTTACATCCAATATTTACACTCACGTTTGTGAAAATTGCAACACCAAGAAGGAATCGTCATAATTGAATGCAATTTAATACACAGTTGAGTGGTAGTGATACAAATAAATGATTAAATGTTCAAAGCAAACAAACAAGAACAAGAGATCAGAATCAGTATTTTGTGTGGCCACCACGCGCCGCAAAAAGTGCTGCTACACGACGTGGCATGGAGTCAAACAAAGTTTGAATGTCTGACTGAGGAAGAGCATTCCATATCGTTTGTACGCGTACCCAAAGTTCGTCTGCAGACGCAACAGGACGAGGATCACGAGCAAGACGCCGACCAATGACATCCCACACATGTTCAATTGGCGACATATCCGGGGAACACGCAGGCCAAGGAAGAAGCTGTACCTGCTGCGCTGCAAAGAAGGATTTAACAATCCGAGCAGTATGAGGGCGGGCATTGTCCTGTTGAAATACAGCGCCTGGCAAGCTTTGAAGGAAGGGAACAGCTTCGGGCTGTAGAACTTCACGGATATACCGGTTGCTGTTCAGATTGCCCACAATTCGTAGCAATTGAGATCGTCTATGATATGCTATGGCGCCCCAGACCATAACTCCGGGTGTTCGTCCACTGTGGCGTTCGATAATGCACTCCGGAAGGTGGCGTTCACCGGCATAGCGTCTGACACGAATGCGGCCATCATGGTACCACAAATTAAAGCGGGATTCGTCAGAAAACACGACATGCTGCCAATCAGCACGCCAGTCTCTATGCTGATTGGCCCATTGTAGCCGCAGGCGGCGATGGTCGTGCGTTAGGGGGATCCTGTATAAAGGAGTCCGTGCGCGCAGTCCACACTGCAGCAGACGTCTACGAATTGATGAAGCACACAATGAAACACCTGTAGCTATTGACCACAGTGCTGCCAATTGTCTAGAGGAAGCTGTACGGTCCGTCCGCGCCATGCGGACCAGGTGTCTATCATCGCGAGCTGACGTCACATTTCGGGGTCCACTCCCGGATTTCCGAGTTGTCCGACACTCGTCCGTCCACTGCTTCCAAACGCGCATCACTGTGCTGCTGTTACGCTGCACACGAGAGGCTACTGCACGATACGACAATCCAGCTTCACGAAGGCCGATGATTCTCCCTCGTTCAAACTCTGTAAGTTGTTCAAATCTCGCTCTCTTTCGTCGACGAGGCATAAGTACAGATTGAGTTAACGTTTACCACTAGCAGATAACCACCGAAAACCATACACGCCTCGCTACAGCCGTCTATTTATTCAGATCCATCAGCCGTTCAGAGGGCGCTGCTCAGCATACGCATGCGCTACGGATTTGCAATTCTAATCATTTGCATATCATGCGCTACTTTGCATTTCCTGAAAATTTCAGCTCACTCGCGTAAGTCCTTTATGGTGTTGCAATTTTCACAAACGTGAGTGTATTTTATTTATTAAATTTATTCATTCAAAATGACCCTACATAAAACTGGTTGATTATATGACAAATAAGATACATAATTTAAGATATCTGTAGTTATATGCCTAGTAAATGTTAAATCTATGAATGAATTTCCAAGTAAACTTGGATAGTTATTTAGCACTATACTGAGATTAAAATGATGTTTCATAAAATCAAATGCCTTTTCATTTCGTTTGACCTCTACATTCAGATCCCCCATCATAATAATTAGGAGCATCTGTAACTACAGTAAACTCTTCACTGATCAATAAATTAGTCTAAAAATATTTCATCAATGTACTAAATAAGAATATCTTCAAATCTCCTGAATTAATAATTGGATGAATATATATAGATGTTGATGGATGAATAAATCTTGACTGTCCATTAACAATTACATCAACCATACAAATACCACCAGCTTCCGAATCCTGTATTCTCACTGCTTAACAAATTCTATTGGTACACAATCTGCTACATTCGTCAAATTTCTATAAACCACAACACCACTAGCTTGGTGAAGTAAAAAAATAAATAAATAAATAATAACAATAATAAATAAATCCCAGCAAACACCACCCAAACACACTAATGTCTACTACTTTGCCCTACACATGCAGTCACACATGTGCACAGAGCTTCACTTAAATTTCGCTATTTCTGATGTGTTACTATGCGTATACCCTTTGTCGAATTACATTTTTTTTTCATTCGCTAATGTACTCTTATCCATCTAATGACATATTTAGACTGATTGTAACATTTGTAGTTTCAAAGATATATGAATTCATGCACACCTCAAATAGCATCTTCATTTTTGCTTTGCATCAGGCATTATGCAGGAATGTAATCCTATTGAAAAAAAAAAAGAGACTACCAAAAAGATTTTTACCATACTGATACCACGTAGGAGGCATGAAGCTGCCGATTCCTTTAAGAATGCTGAAAACATTTCCATCTTTTTGGGTAATCAACATCACATGAATTCATTTAGGTAAAATTTTATATGATGACATGCAGTGAAGAACTAACATTCATTAGTACTTACGTGTTAACAGAGAAGAAATGGCTAACTTTATCAATAAACTGATCCAATTAGTTTTTATGTATTTCATTTGGAAAATATCTGACAGTTATTTCTAAAATAATTTCAAAGGCTTTTTTATCCGGAGCTACAACTTTCTGCAACTATATAAATTCCACTAAGCATGACTTCATATGGTATCTTGTCTGACAGTTACTTGTCAATATATTACATTCTTGGAAGAAAGTTATAGCATTACCTTCATTGTTTGATAGATCCCACAGACCCATGGTTAAACAATAAACATTAAAAAAAAAATCTTAAAATTGTGGCTTATAGGTGTTCCTGAAATGCAGTGATATCATTTTGTTGCAATAGCAATTAGTTTGTATTATGGCATCAAATTTGGCAACTACTCACTTTTTTTTTGATGAATTTTGGCTCTTCCTTCTTTAAGACATTAAATAGCCATTTATTTTGCTATTTTGTGCTGCCTCACATTACAATGCTTCTTTAGGCCGGGGGGGGGGGAGGGGGTACCAGCACTTAAATTAAAAATATAAGAGTAAATTTATGGTTTGATGTTCATTCTTCCCATTTATTTGCAAATAATGTGATTGTACATCTATTCATGACACAACATAAATAGGCTATCACATCTGATGCTTTGGCACACAATTATAAACATTTCATTGTAACAAAGTTTTAAAGAAATTTTGCCATTTTTATAAAAAAACCAACTTTATTAGTCAAACTTACAGAATAACTGAAAAATTTTTTTAAATGCAAGCATCTTCAAGCATGGATATTTTATGCATGAGGTTTCTTTACATTTCTTACTGGTATTATGAAGGTAGCGTAGCAATTCAAATAGGTTACACCATTAAAAAAAAAAAAAAAAAACTCTGAATTAAATAAAATGATAATGTCATCATATAAAAACTAAAATTAATTTCTTTACTTAATTTTGGTAAAACCTGAAACTAAATATTATTAATATTTAAAAAATTTAAATAGCACCTATAATTTTTTTTCAATTATTTATTATAACTTTTTCTATTAGGAATGCTGAACGATTCACTCCTTAGAAGAAATAAATATAGTGATTTACATACATTTAAAAAAGGACCACTAGAAATATATTTTTACCATACTTAACATTAAAACTATTTTTCGTGATACATAAATATAATACAAAACAGATAAATATTCCATGAAATAACAAATAAGAATATTTTACCCTAAAAAGTCCTATCCAATCCCATGTACTTGGTTCTGCTTCTTCACTAAATGTATACCAAGCCACACTATCAGCATTTACTTTCCAATCATTTATTGGTAAGAATGTTACACGTTTTTCTGTTGGCTGAGAAAACACCTTACAAACAAAAAAATAGAAAATTTATTGCATACTGGAAAAACAGACAAGAAACAAAAATAAATGAAATATATATTATCAGAAAAATCAGTTTACATAAATATCAAAATTATAGCAATATTATCAGTGGTGAAATGAGAAGAAAAATTATTTTTGACATTTCCAACAATAATAGTACACTTTGGTACTTGCTTCCATCACAATAACGGTAATACTATCACCAATCGTTGGAAATGAAGTATAATGCTTCTTTCTTAGAAGAATGATATAGCATCTTCCTCAGATGCCATAAATCAAAAACTGTTAGCACTTTTTTTAAAAAGAAAATATTTTAAAACACATTCTAATCACAGCTCTTATCTTACTCAGCCATCAGTAAATCAAGTGTTAATGTATTAAAAATAATAATAATAATAATAAAACCCATTAATATGAGGCCTACTCCTAGCTTTTGTCACGAAGAATTAACTACTTAAAGGATCAGAGCTAGTGTAAACGTTAGACCAACATTCGAATGTAAGAATCATAAATAAAGATGAATACAACAAATTTTATTGAAATTATATGGCAAAATAAACAACTCTAGACAGAACAATAATCATGTTAAAGACTTTCAATACATATCCTAATATTAATTCAAAACCAACCTAATGTTATCTTTTTGCATACAGTCAAAAGTTTAGTTCTACAGCGGCTAAACAAATAGCACATGTCCTTTATTTTATCAAATTTAAGTAGCATACCATTAGTGATTTATCATTATTCTTGGTGGCATTTAAAAACTACAGACTATAAAAACGGGAAAGTACTTTTTTTTTGTTTGTTTGTTTTTTTGTTTTTTACTACAGAAAGGTAAAAATGCAAAATACATTTTAAGATGCAATTACAGTTAATATGAAAAAATAGAAACAGTTTAAACCAAGAAAACATTCTGTTTTAAATTTCGTGTATTTTTTAATAAATTTGATGTTAGAAACAATACAGTCTCAGGTAAGGGAAAAAAATATACACCAATATATTTTCAGTCAAAAACTCTTGTTCACTCTACATGTCTTCTAATTACATTAAGTGGTTATCATCATGTTTCCAAATACTAAGTGATAAAACTTTTGTCTTACACTAGCCCTTGATTATCTAACGAACTAAAAAAGTGAATGCGTGAAATGCCCAACACAATGAGTTATATGAAAATTAGAATGGGAGAATGAAAAGGTAGAGAATAAATCCAACTTTTAAGCTGTAAAACTATTTTAAGATTTGGTATGAGAATAAAGATTAAAAGAAGGTGGATTAATTATTGTTTTATTTTACAAAATAACTCAAACTTTGCACATTAATGCACAAAATAAACCATCAATTCATGAAATTAAACAAAATCTTCACTGCACACTTTTCCCACCTAAATGGGGGGGGGGAGAATATCCATGCTTTAATGATGCAAAAGGATGGAAAAGGAGAATCCCTCTCATTTTGATCAGCTGCATCAATAAACTGCACTGCAATCAGTGATAAACAACACTCACTTACTTTTTCACAACTAATAGGGAAAAAGTCATCCATACTTTTATGTTGTGGGAAGGAAAAATGAGATTCCCATTGATAGCTGCCTATGTTCAAAATACATACATTCACCTTTTCTAATATAAGATGATGTAATGCCATTTGTTAAACTGGTCTTTAGGACTGTCATCAAGTCTTATTTCTCTCACATTTCACCTTCTCTTCCAGAAACAATTCTGACCTGCCTCTTGGTCCTTTCACTGGAGACCCTCTTTGTTCTGTGGCTGGCATTCTTAACTTATTCCCTATGTTTATCTTTTATATCTATTTTCTTCAACTACAAGTTCTGTCTCTGGTTTGTATTTGAGCATAACCTGGCAGTAGAAAAATTGCACAGCCAAAAATGTTATAACTACAGGCTGACATTTAGTATAGAAAGTATTTAATAACTTTGTAGAATTTTACACTTCAAACTTTTTATCCATATAACAAAACTAGATGTATTTAATAATTTTTGCAGATTTTCACTAACTTCAAATTTCTGATCCATACAATAACAAAACTGAATGGAATTGATAAGTTTGACTAAAGGAAAATACATGAGAACTATTTGCCAAAGATGTATTATTACTTCAGCTTAGATTAGCAGCTAGCTAACAAAACTGGTTTTCCTTTTCAAATAAATAAATGTAATTATAAAACTTCAAAGCTTATGCATTCCATACTTTTTATGACATTCTGATAGCATTTTAAACTTCTCTGATTCAAGGTATAATATTGTACTGCTTCCACAACATTCTTTGCAGACTTCAAATTTATGTTTTATAAATTTTTGGGTACTTTCTGATTATATGAACCTTCACCAAAAATTTGCAAAACCTTTGCAAACTGAAAAGCATTTAAGAACTCACTGGTAACTAATATTTTGCTAAGCTAATGAGTAAAAGGTAACAGCCATTTTCAAATTGGCAACAAACTAAGATTCTATACAAAAGCAATCACACAATAAATAATAATAATAATAAATAATAGAACACTTTTCCCAAGATTCTTTTTTTTTTCTGTTGCATAAACTTATATGTATTTTTATGTACCTCATGTATACAGTGTTTACACTTTAAAAAGCATTAGGCTATAACAATATAACAGAATTGCACAAATTTGGCTCCATACATCATCTGCACTGCATGCTGGTCAAAATAGACATCCTTGGATTGCCTCATAAATACTTTTGGGTGCCATCATGGGTTGCCACATAATTATTTTGGAGATATACTGCTTTGCCTCATGAATACTTTTGAGCAACATTTTGAGAAAAGTGCAGATAATCAGAATGTACCAATTTTTGAGTGACAAAAACTGTCATAACTTAAAAAAAAAAGTCTTATTTTCTTTCATTTCTTAAATACAAACTATGGGTTTATGGTTAATCATTCAACAGTTATTTAATGTCACACAAAAATTTGCATAAGATGAAAATCTGTCTTTTTTCTTTGATTTCTTAAATGCAAACTATGCTTTTATTGGCCTATCATTCAACAGGTATTATTTAATCACATAATAATCCTAGACAACCTGTTTAATACCGAATTAAGTATGCAACCTTAAACTTCAGGCTGGGAACCACTGATCTAGTCTGATGATACATTTTTCAGACTTCTGAGTTGAGTAGCATAATTACCTTAATCACAAAACTTGAAGTGACAGGCTTGTGATCACTCTGAGAATAAAAGTCATGACTATTATAATGAAGTTGCTTCAGATTCAAGGTAGCATTTTCATATGCATTCGGTGTATATCGAAACAATATCCTGTCTGTCCATGCTGGTTTTCTTTTGCTAGATAAGTAAAATTTAAATAATATATATTACAAAAAATATTAAAAGGAAGAAATGAGTGCAGAAATGGAGAAAATTTTCAAAGGATTGTTTAACATGGTAGAAAATCTTTTACTTTTTAGCCATAAACTAGAGACAAACAATAGTTTACACTACAACAAAATATATAAACAAAAATAAATGCAAATTATAATATAATGAAATTTACACATATATTATAATAACAAATTACAATATTAATATCTTTTTGTGTAGTTATGCACAAAAAGATACCATCACTGTTGTTGCAATAACTAGAAAAAGCAGTGGTCCTGGCCGGAAAAGAGGGCCGATTATTTGGAGAATATAACTTAAAATAAATGTAACTGAATGTCGACTTAAATTCTGACAGGTCATGGTCATTAACCAGCATATTTAAAAATTTTCAGTTATAAAGACTCTGAACTGGGCTGCTGTCTTGTCAATGCATATTCTTGTCAATGCATGACACTTCATTGAGGTGTGCTCTTTGATCCAGACAGCAAGATATGTTAATGGCAAATGTGATTTCAAGAAACTTTTACTGAATTTGAAAATTTCAAAAAGGAAAATTGCATCTGAAATCACGCCTGTTGTCAATTTAAATCGCAGGTCAATTAGGATTAGTACTTGATTATGTTTGAGTTTAGTATTCATTTTCTTCTGTCTGCATGGCTTTTCCTTGGACCAGTCTGTCTGTAATCAGAGAACGGGGTTACTGCCTGTTAGGTGTCCATATTATTACTATTATTACCAGTAGTATGAATACCAAACATGATTTTAGCCATATTTGGCAATGCCACAAAATCTGATTCTAACTAGTTATGTACTTTTTTTTTTCATTTTTGAATAAACAGAGTGTGCAAAGAGTTGTGAAAAATAAATGCTAAAATCTACAATTTGAAATTTTAATAACATATTATGCTTAAAAACTAATAGTACTGATTTGATTCATAAAACTTTAAAAGATAGGAACTGTAAATAGGTATGATGATATAAGAAAGTCAATCTCTGCAGTTACTGCAAACTTTATCAGAATCAAAATGCCATCAAGTGATTGTAAGAAATATAGAAGTTTATAATTATTTACACAAAAGCATATGTATTTTGATTTACGTGCCCCAAAATTAATAAATAAGAGACACAGATTAGGTTGCCATTATTTATTCTCAAGTTTTGTGCCAAATGAAAAAGTCTCTCTGAAAACTAGAAAAGTTTTTATAATTCTTTTATTCAGAGTTTCAATTAAAGCAAGTTAATAAATAATTAAACACACTAGAATTATTTCAAATAAATGTCAGCCTACGGATTTAATATTCAACTGTAATATTTTGAATTACAAAGTGTAACCAACAAAAATGTCTTTCAGGCTCCAAAGATAAGATTGCAAGTTAGATTTCAGATAAAAAATAAATTTGAATGTTTTTCCCCTTTGCAATATTATTATTACTGTTTATGTATGTTTTGTTAAATATTTAGTAACCAAAATTGATTTACAATATTTTTTACCTGACAAAAAGTTTTCATTTGGTTTAAAAAAATTTTTTTTTGTTCATCAGCCATTTCAGATCAAGCACTCAGCTCCCATGTAATTTGAGCTTGAAACCACCGACTTACACAGTAGATTCCCATTTGGTATCACAACAACTGCAGAAATATTGCAGACACTACACTGAGTGAATATGTTTGACATTTTGATAGGATTTCAATGGCTGCAGACATAACAGTGTCACTGACTAGTGGCTTCAGGAAAACCTTATGAAATCTGCTTGAAGCCTATAAAATCCTTGGTTTATTTCAATATCTAAGTCTGTAGAATACAAAATAACATTCACACTTTTTTGGGGAGAGGAAGTATATAGTTAGAATAACTCTACTTCAAATTAAGCTTATGCTTTAACTAAGCAGATAATTATATTCCCTGAGACTGGTAAATGCATCATTTGTGCATTATATGTGCACATTATGCACTCATGGCCAGTAGTATAGCCTCTTCCCCTTTTATACTATATTTTAAAAGCTTATAGTGAAAAACCAATATTCTACAAACTTCTGTATCCAAACAACATTTAATAAATATGCAAAAATTGAGTTCTAAGTTTTTAAGTGCTTATAATTTTGGAATAAGAGGAGGAAGAAAGGGATGGATTACAGGTCACATAAAATTAAACAACTTATACATCAAAAGGACTAGTTCAAAATTTATATACCTTGTGTCATAATCACTTCCGTCTATATTAAATTTATAAGTAGGAGGAAAAGCAGGCGGGCTCTCAGTAAACTCAGAAAAGGCTTGACCGAGCTTCATCACTTTGCGAAGCTATAAGTGAAAACAAATACATTCATTTTCAAGAATTTTACCAGAAACTACAGAAAGATGTTATAAAAAATATCAACATTTAGCATCAAATTACAGCAATAACTGAATTTTATCAATAAACTAGATACCAAAGGATGAATTGCTTTTATACAGGAACTTTTCTATTAAAGAACTTTTTTTTTTTCTTTACCTTAAAAAGACATGTTAACAAGAAAATGTGATGCTCATCTCAAAACTACAAAAAAAGAAAAAAAAAAGTAAACCACAGTACTTCTGGAATAAGGGTCCTTAAATATTTTATGGTAATGACTATTACTGATGATCAGCACTTCATTATTCTCCATATGTTCAAACGTCCAAGAGTCGAAAAATTCAAAAGTCATAGATAGAGGATGAATGACCTCCAGGTTGCCAGATTCTGACAGAATACATAACCCCAAAAATACAGAAAAGAACCAGTGTCCTATCATAGGGCTTTCAGTACCCTGCACAGAATATAGCAATTTTAAATGTGTCATATTTTCATGTGCAGAATCATTTAATATAACTTTTTCTATCTTTGGTTAAGAGAATGGCAAAGTTTCAGATGATTATACAAATCTTCTTTGTAAAGGTCAAGATATCTTAAATTATAATTTGAGATGACAATACAAATATTACAAAATTCAGCTACATATCTTAAGCTTAAAAATATATATTTCTAAAAATAAATTTATGCAAAAACCGCTTAATACATATGCAGAGATTTCTAATTTCAATTTGTAGAAATGCAAGAAAATGAAATTTCTTAATTAATGATACTTAATTTTTATATGACCCCTAAAACTAACATTTATCATGTCAAATGAAATGCTTAAGATCACACAATTCTGAAAAATTTTGCAATGCCAACTGTACCCCTCCCCCCCCTGAAAAAATTATTTATAATAATAACGCTTACCCTATTTGGGGTTTAACAGTTTCATTTGTTCCTGAATTCAATCCAAAACATAGTATGCTTTTATTGTTCCTTTTGCATGTAGGAAAAAGCTATTGAAATTAACATTTGTCATATTTTTAGCACTTAGAACATAATTGCTGCAAATAATAATGCTTTCCATGGAAGTTAGCCCCCTGGGGTTGTGTAGACTGGCTTAGTACTTTATTATGACAGTAGTTGCTCTAGGGGCACAATAACAGAAACACACTTCCTACGGCCAAAGAGCACAGCCTATGCTGTTCTGAATGGTCATGGCTTATGCCATCTCAGTGGGCTAGTGCCATGGCCATTAACACGGTATCTCTAGTTTGAAATTATGCTTACAATTGTATATAGAAAAAATATAATTATGTTCGACTGCAATTACATTTTCTTAGCCTTTGTTTTTCAAAGATCCAATTTAGTGTGACAAATCTTAAAGCAAATAAGAGGCACAGTCCAAATAAAAATATTGAGTTTCTTTTTTAATTCTTCTGCTGCTATCCCCCCTTTTTTTCTAAAGTGAATATATACAGCATAATCTTGCACATCTTAGTTTTTTATTTTTTTTTCCCTTTTCCTTTTTTCCCTGTAGGTAAAATCACCTCTAGAAAATATCTTTTTGCTAGTGTTCGTGGAACTGTTAAACATCCAGGAAGATCTTTCTTTTACCTTTTTCTGTTAGCCTTTTAATCAGTCAATATCCTATTGAGACAGTAAATTCATATCTTAATCACCATGTTTTTTATATTGATATCAAAGCCATCTAGAGCACATTCACTACTTCCAGATTCATTTACTCATTTCAGATTCTGATTCTGAATCACAGTCTGCACTGCAAGAAATTAGCTGCATTTATTCTGAACCAACCATTATTTTATGGTAAAAAAAAAAAAAAAA
>KK113694.1:149352-167359 GCA_000611955.2 Stegodyphus mimosarum
CGCAAAATCGCCAAACGAAATAGTCCTTCGGGACTAAATCCCTTTGGACTAAAAAAAAAAAAAAAAGAAGTTTCAACTACTTGCACATCAAAAAAGTTATCAAATCAATACTAAAATGCATATGAGAAGCTAAGCAATTCATCGAGTCATGAAAAATGCAAAAGACATGGAACAAGTGAGTGATTTTGAAACAATGAGAATAGAACAAAATAGACTTTACAAGCTACCACTTAATGGACATCTAGTGCCATCTATATGATTAATTTGATGTTAAAAAAAGAAAAAGATATGGGCAAAACAGTAAAAGAAACAGAGAGAAATAAGGTTGTGCATACTCAAGAAAGGCCTCAAGAGCACCTGTACAGCACATAGGCAAAACAGGCAAGTGGTTAAATTACATCAATTTTACTAAAAGGTATAGCATGATAATTATAAATTCAAAGTCTATCATGCTTGATTCATATCTTAAATCTAAACAATAGGCCTAATATCATGCATTCACGGGATATTTAGTGCCATAATCTTTGTTAAATTCCATATTGCCATTAAATTCCATATTGGTTCCATATTGTGCAACAATTATCTAGTTAGATACGGACACTTTATTTGAGCAATTATTTCAATGAGAAATTCCTAAAATTCTAAGTAAATCTTTTCAACAATTATTACTGTACTTTACATGAATGACAGAACTTCCCAAATCCAGCCAAGATGATTCGCAAGTATCAAAGTATCTAGGTATCAAAATAAGCAACAAATCTTGCAGCTTCAGAAAAATTACAACATAAAATAAATATGCAGTACAACACACTTATTGTAAGTTTTCATTTACAAATCTATTCAATTGATCTATTTGATTCACGCATTCAAAAGAAGTATTTTTTAAACAAGATAATTTTTGCCATTTGAATTTCATTAGCAATTAAATATGGAATATTTTTTTTAATTCCACTAGAAATGCCTACAAGGACTTCGAGGAAAACTCTAAATGGGTCAGAAAAGCTAAAATGCAATGCGAAAATTCTTCAATTTTAGCAGAATGCTCATTTTAAAAGCTAGTGGAATACCTTTTGATTTAACATGCATGTTTTACATTGTTCCCTATAAATGCAATACAGGAGAAAGCAATATAAATAAAAAGAAAAGTAATTAAGCATGCAAAAACAGGAACAGCACCAAACCTGAACACAACAAATAATGCAGGTAGAATGTTTCTTACAATAACACCTTCTTCACATAAACTTCATATTCTCATACAATATACCAGGGCTTTTTAAACTTTTTTTAGTCGAGACCCCTTTTTATCACTCATATTTTTTTCCCGACCCCTGGACCCCATAATATTTATGAAAACTTTGTGGGACCACATAAGCATTGAGAAAATTCGACACACACGCGAGTGAAACTGTCAATTTTTTCACTTGTACTGTAACAATCTATTGCAGTTTTAGGTCATTAACTTTAATTTTTAATTTTAAGACATACAACAATGTGAATACATAAGTAACAGACGGAATGACAGCGTCACATGCAAAGCAAGTAAAATGAACATTTATATTATAAAAAGAATGTGTTGAAACGTTTTCGTTTTTTCTTTGTCTGTATTGTCTTATCTTTATCTATTTTCAGATACATTGCATAAAAATATTTGGTAATTGTAAAATAATTATAATATGTAAAAAATATCAAAACTACTAAAATTTTTGCTGACCCCCAGCTGCAGGTCCCGCGACCCCCAGTTTCAGAAACTCTGCAATACACAATAAGCAACAGCAACACTAAGTTAGCTCTTTAATAATATTGAAAACTTTTAAAAAGTAGATAATATTAAAAGTATTAATTAAAAACAAGTATTTACCTGGTCTTTTAAAAGTAAGTGGCTCAAACTTTTTTTCTGTATAAGATGTTCAATTTCTTCAGAAGTATAATCGTCTATTCGGAAATTCAAGTCTCCGATCCAAAATGTGTAGCTTTAAAACAAAATTACTGTAAATATTTTCTTTTGATAAATACCGCTGAAAGATAATTATACAAACATGGAAGACAATATTTTGCCAAATACAACAGAATAAGAAGTTTCTATATAAGAATTCCTCTCTGACAAAAAAAAGGCCTAATTTTTAAAACTTTGAAATATAAACTTACAAGATACATATTAATTTTTCCCATGTACGAAATTTCCTATTAAGTTTTCTCATGAGGTCTTAATTTCATGATCCCTACAGCCCACACATTCATGAAATTTTGTTAATTAACAAGTATTTTAAGAATATACATATAACTTCAATTTAAAAGGTTTTTTTTTATTATTATTTATTTATTATTTTAAGTTTCAATTTACTAACTGATTTTTTGCTGTCTGCTACCCATTACTGTTATATGAGAAAAATGTGATAAACTTACTCACATAAAACAAAACAAACATTTTCTAAAAAATTTCAGATAATTTCTCAGCCTGCACAGCAGTCTGCTTGATGCCTTAATTAATTAGGCAATAAAATCAATCAATACATACAGTATACTTAATGGGATCATGCTTTTCCACTGTTATTTTGATGACATTAACTGAATGATAACATTACGCAATGAGAAAAAAATATCCCTTAAAATAGCAGCAGATTTAAGCTAATTTAACATAACCAGAAAAATATAAAAAGATACTTTCACAGCATTTTAACCCCCCAAAATAGCAAAAATTTATTTATGAACATTCACAATGTCTTTATCGAAAAAATTCATTACATTTCTGGAAAATAGTTGACCAATACTGAAATCCTAGTCTTAAAATTTGGAGATCTTCATACTCATTGAAAGAGAACATGCCAATGTAAAGTTAAAAAATTAGGCAATAAAAAAAAAAAATCTGAAAGGTTTTATATTTTAAATTATGTCCAAAGGGGTGTTTTTTTAACATTTTGCATGCTACCTTTATTTATTAAACATCATGTTACACACTTAAACCATAAAATTCAGTTCAAGAGCAATATCGCAAAATAATTTTAAATTGAGTATATCTTTAGAATTCCCGATACACAGTCTCACGCGCTGGAGATAAAAATGTCTTTTCTGTACAACGTTGCCATTGCTCCTGTTGAAATCCTTGAGTTTATTAATTAAAAAGTCCTTAAAGTTTTACAAAATATTAAATCGATAATATATCAAATTCCAAATTTGGGCTTCCAGATGTCCATATTTGCAGTAGGATTATGTCATTCAAAATTTGATAGCTCTAGGTACCGTTGTTTTATCAGAATGCGAGAAAAATACATATATTTATTCAGATTCTTCATTACTTAATGTCTTGAAATATAGTACAGGGTGATAATATTTGGTGGCAACAATTTGAAAAGTGAAACTGACATTCAGTGATTCGACGCAAAATGAAAACAATAGTCCTTCAGGGACAAAGCCCCTTAAAAAAAAAGTTTCAGATTTTAAATTACGTCCATAGAAGTGTTTTTTAACATTTTGTGTGTTACCTTTATTTATTAAATATCATGTTCTTTGCACTTAAACCATAAAATTCAGTTCAACAGCAATATTGTAAAATAATTTTAAAATGAGTATAACTTTAGAATTTCTGATACACAGTTCTGTGCGCTTTAGATAATTTTTTCCCCTGTAGAGTGTTGCTATTGCTCGCTTTTAAATCATTTGAGTTTATTCATCAAAAATTCGTTAAAGTTTTACAAAATATGAAATAGATAATAAAACAAATTCCAAACTCGGGCTTCTAGATGCGCACATTCGGGTGGAAATGTATGTTATTCAAAATTGGATGGCTCCAGGTACCGTTGTTTTATCACATTTGGGTAAATATACATACATTTATGCAGAATTTTCATTATTTAATTACTTTAAATATAATACAGGGCTGCAATATTTGTGGCAACAGTTTGAAAAGTGATTCAGACTTTTAATGTTTCCAACGCAAAATCGCAAATCGAAAACAATAGTCCTTCAGGGACAAAGCCCCTTTGGACTAAAAAAAGAACCCTTAGCAGATAATTTCTTGGATTGTTTCGGGAAAAGCAAAGAAAAGGAAAAATTTTGAAGGATTCCCCCCCCCCCTTCTGAAGAGAAGGCACATATGTTTGACCACCCCCAGAATTAAGAGTTTTCCAAAATCTACACCAAACTAAGATTTTTTTTTTTTTGCTTAATTTTAAATAATTCATCAAAATTGAAACCAAGCTGTTTGGTGACTAATTTCCTTCTTGGTGACATTTCTTTGTCATTTGCCAATTTTTATAACCTACTTTGTTGATCTTATTTCATGATTTTATTTTGGCTTAAAAAAATTCATTCTTCAATATTTTGATAATATTAACTGACTTGTTGATCACAATAAGTGAAATACTTTCCATGTTTTCATATACAAATGGGAACTATGGCTATTCGATAACAATATCCGAATGATCACATTAGCTATGATCATATCAGGTAGTATCTGTTATATGTTTTAATGTGCATACAATCAGTTTATATCTGCTGACTACTGACTCCTAAACTATAGAAAACTGCTGTAATTGTTGTAAGTTATTGGCACTATATCTGAAGAAAGTTCCTACAATCAGTTAATTTTACAATTATCTAACATAATAATTAACAATCTTATATTAATAAAACTATTGCTAATCACTGTAAAAAAAGAGGGTCTTTTTATGATGCTCTTTGGGTTTTCAGTTGCTTATTTACTACAGATAATGAATTGACCATTGTTTAATAACATGGATGTTACCAATAACTACACTATTGATTTTAACAACCTTAGTAGATGCACTAAGTCTTTATTAATTTGTTATTGATTCCAGTACAGTTAGAAGTAAACTACAAACCACTAAATAAAAAGAATTAAAATAAACAAATATGAAAAATATATTTATACATACTTATGATAATACAATACATATGAAAATGTATATAATCAGATATGCACCAATCTAGAATTAAAAGCATTTAATATTATTTAGACAAATACAGCACACTTACTCATGAGTAATAATGTTCTCTGTAAGAGGATCTACAAATTTTTGATGATCAAGTATAGAATTATAATCCTATGAAAGAAAAATTATTTACAGTTCAATAAACATAAAACAGTATCATCATGCAAAAACTATTTTGCACTTAAATACAGATTTTATTAAAGCAGAACTTTAATCGCTTAAACTTCTAAAAGGCAAACTGAATGCTGAAGTTTAGAAGTTGAAATAGAATTTTGAAAACTACAATTTAGAATTCAAAACTGCTAAAATTTAGGATGTTAAAAAATATTTTGTAAAAAGTTTAAAATTTGGAATGTAGCATTTAAATTTTGAATTACATTTAAAATTTAGAATATAAAAAAGGAATTTTTAAAATTTATAATTCAAAACAAAAGCTGTATTTTCATATTATCTTCCCCTAGATGACACTTTTTTTTTTCAAAGTTCAACTGTAGCTAAATGCATAGTTTGCAGCACAATCACAATATAACACATAAACTAGAAAATTTAAGTCTTTTTATTATGTGCTTTCCTAGCATAGAACACATTCATGTTTCCATTTGTTACTATGATGCACCTGTAACTGCTCCCTTTGGTGTAGCAAATACCTAATTTATTCCAACAAATAAATTTGCTAGGATAAAACTGAATGGTAATTCCTTGTAAAAGCAGCCATTGTTGCTCCTTTGGCAAAATTTGGTCACATTTAAAATCAATCTGACAAAAGCCAGATAACACTATGACAACCTTCAAAAAATAAAAAATCACAACCATGCACTATAATTCATTTACAATATTTAATATGTGCAGTTGCAAGGCTGTGCATAATGCCAAGTTTGCACAGTTCTTTTTTTAATTGCTTGCACAAAGTAAAAAGGAAGTATTGTAATCGTGAAAAATTTAGGGTATCATATTTTAATGGAAATAGCCATTTTGACCACTACTGAATGCAATTTAATGATGTTTTTGTATGACACCTGTATGTAAGGACAGAATAAAGGACTCTTTGTCCCCCAAAAAATTATACAACGGATACTGAAAGAAAAAAGGGGGGAGATTCTGAAGAGGTTTTTTTCATGGCGTCTGTGCAAACGTATGTATGTATATATCTTGCATAACTCAAAAACAAGTAGCCTCAAAACGTTGAAATTTTGCATATAGGACTGCTATAACCTGTAGATGTGCACCTCTTATTTTGGTAGCATTGGCCACTCCAAAAGTATATAAAAATATATATATATGTACGTATAAATACACTCTGTTACTCGGCTCAGTGAGCTCAGCTTCTTTATTCTCATATGTTTGTAAATTGTGCATTTTTTGCTTTAAAAATTATTGAATTATGTTGTTCTTATCTTCTGGTTAAAGTTTTAATGTCTTTAGTTAATCTGCATGTGTTATAGTTACAGAATTATCAACAATTTAAAAGTTGTTTAAGTGCGGCTAATTTTTTTTTTTTTTTTTTTTTTTTTTTATTTTTTTTTTTTTTTTTTTTGTAACAGCAGTTATATTTGCTTACATTTGAAACTTAACAAAAGAGTGGCTTTGTAGCCAATCTAGAGAAACTAAGCTTCAACAAAAGTAACATCTTTTATTATTGCGAATTAAATTATGCTTAATCCAATCTGGAATTATCATTTAAGTTATTAAATTATCCCATATATTGACTCAGCACAGCATCCACAACAAATTAAGTCAGTTTCTATGCCTTCAGTGTCTTTTTGACGAGTGAGATGAAAGGTACACTTTCAGTTTTGCGCACTGAAAAATCTGCTGAATTGGCTGTTTTTGGCGGCTGGAAAAATTGCTTGTTTTTTTTGCATAGACACAGTAATTTTAATATAAAATTTTTTTTAATTGTTTTAACTGTATTTGGCGTTTTATGTTTTTCTATGTTTTTGAATTTTTAATACAGGTATTTTGAGTTTTTATGTATTTTTGCCTTGTCGCGAAGTGAAAACTGAATTCATTGAATGAGAAATATATCTCTAATGAAATTCAAGAAAATACGTTTAAATGAAAGGCAGAAAAAAATGCATATAATTTAATATTCTGTACAAGGAAATCATGTGATGTACACATCAGATTTTTTGTTTTTTTAAGTGAAAACAGATCACTGTGTATGTAGGAGAATGAAATAATATTTTTTCTTGTTTTACATATTGCTGTCACATATGTATTTATCAGCAAGCATTACCAATATGTCAAAAGAAAACGATCAAAAATACAAATTTGAACTGTTAAATATGGATTATCTGATACATAACTTTTATATGTAATGCATATGATATGATACATTACTGCAATATTATTTCGTGATGAAGATGCAGTCTTTTTTTAATCTTCAGAAAAATGCACTACATCTATCTATCTATATATATATATATATAATAAGCAAAATACCACTGACTCATCATGAGATCTTCGAAACTATACACCCGATTGACTTGAAATTTTGCATAGTTACTCATTCCACGATATAGACGCGTACTAAGAATGGATTTTACATAAATACTGTCCAAAATAGATTTTTGTTATACCATCACGGGCGGCACTAAGTCAAAACTCTTTTTTTGTGTGTGAGTTTTGACTTTGATTCACTGACTGGCACTATATTTCCTGACTTAAAAAAATTTAATTAAAAAAATTTACATTCATTATCAATTCGAAATTAGACATTTCGTCCACATGAGAAATCTAGGTTCACACTCAGTGTGTTCAGCAAAGCAGGCAGGTGTTAGCTAGTAAACTATATAATTTCTCCCCATGTGATTCATAGTGATCTGTTTTTGTTTAAAAAAGCATCAGACAATCACACAAATTTGGCTCAAATTAAACATAATACATATTATGTTTGGCACTTACATATTACTCTCTCAACCATGAAACTGTCACAAAGAAACATTTAGTGTGATTATGGATAAGCATGGTGTAATAATACATTCATAACACCTGAACTTTCATTTAATGTAACCCCTATTGATTCATGACAGTCATTTTTTATTTTTATGAACAAGGGTATAAATTAACTTTAATTGTATTTTTTCATGCATTTTGAAAAAAATTATTAAATTTTTCGCAACCTGTCTTCTGAGAAGTAGAACAATCATAGTGTTTCAAATTCATCTCTTGTTGTTAAAACTAGAGTGGTAATCATGATACCTATAATTGGTATCATGATTACCACTCTAGTTGATATGGGTGGAAATATGGTGAATGTGGATATGGGTGAAAAAATGAATGGATATGGGTGAAAAAATAATAGATGATTACCATTGCAGTTTCTAAACTGTAAGATTTTCAACTATTGAGTGACATATGAAGTAGATTTTTTTTTTTTTTAAATATCTAGCAGGATTACAAAGCAGGCTTCAAGGACCACTTTTGATCTGTAGACCATAAATTACATAAAAAAAAGCACAGGTCTATGCAATTTCATCTTTCCCTCACTAATTCCATGCACAACAGTGGCAAACTTTCAAATCAAACTTGCTATGGGTTAAGGTTGTTAACCCTTTTGCTCCTAGTGATCTAACACTGAAGCCACCAATTCAAAATTCTATCGAATATAAGCCAGTGGTTTTCTTACATAATCACATGCATAAATATGTAGCATAGGATGCCACATTTTGTAAGTTTCAATATAATGTAAGTTTCAATATAAAATGTAGCATTTCATCAATATGAGCATTTTCTTGGTGTATAATACCATGAATAATTGCAGTGATAAATATTGCAGTGAACCATAACTTCGCTTTTTGTGCATTTTGTACAATAAAATTTCAATACTGCTTGTACAAAGACTGGTAAGTTATTTTTTTCAACATTGGTGGCTTCATATATTTTGGCATTTTGCTTACGTAACAGTTACAGATATGAACATTTTTTCTTTGTGAGAAGTAAAGGTCAGTCCTTCCAACTAAGATTTTTTAAAATTTTTGTAATGAGAAAATTAATAATAGTACTGTGAAAATGTGAAAAGGAAAGATATTGAAATGTGCCAGAAAATACAAACACTTCATTCCAGCTAAGGTTCGTCAACAAGAAGCAACGAATATTACATTATGGAACCTTCTATATGGTTTATGCAATAGAAAAACTGAATACCATCATACAAAATGGCACTGTACAGTTTGCAATGCTGGACACAGCCTGAATGAGAAGAACCATCTTTTTCTACAGTATCATCAAACATAAATAAAGACATAAAGTTCTAGTGGTCCCCCCCCTTCATGGTGTATTTAAACCACATCTATTTTACACAATATACATTTTTAGTCTTTTTCACTTATTTTTTGGGCATTTATAATTTCAGATCTTCTGGCTAGGCTAATAAATGTCAGTTATAAGATATTTCTCTTTACACACTGTTACCTGAGTTGCAATCAAAGTGGTTTTACTTTGTTTACTTATATTTTATGTAAATAAGCTTAATTACACATACAGCAAACTCAAAATAATGCAGTCATCACAAATACAAAAAGAGATATTAGATGAAATGTAAAAGCTTACTTCTATTCTTTGCTTAATTTCCGAATCATGAGCAGCTAGGTGACAGTTAACAATGCAAACTGAGCAGCCATATACAGAAAATCTAATACTGACTCCACCTTTATTACCCTAAAAAGAAAACATATTATAATAAACATTAATTGCATTTAAAGAGCTTTCATCTACAACAAATACTGCATAAAAGAAATGCAATAGATAAGTATTGCTTTCAGTTAGTTATTTTTTATATGGTGACACTAAAATTGCTTGTTTTAATTATTTTCCCATCATTTTAATGCACATTTGAATATGAAAGCTATTAAATTTTATTTTTATTATATTTTATTTTATGAAGCTATTGAAATTTCGAATACTGCTCTGCAAATGCTTCCATATTGTTTCAGAGAAGAAAAAGCGGTGACTATTTTTGGGCCTTGCTGTGCAATATTTGTAATGTATACGGCTAATACAGTTGCCAGCTCTGATGAGACACAACAAAACGTACTATAAAATATACATATACTGACTTCTTTACATTATTATTGCAAATTATTACTACTTTAAAAATTAATAAACTTTTAAAGTGAATGTTCAGGTGAAAAGCAATTTTTTTAAAAGTTCAAAAATAAATAAAAAAAGTTTTATTTTAGTAATTTAGGCAATAACATAACTCATTAAACATATAAGATGCATTATTAGCATAAACATTACAATTAAATTCAAAAATTTCTAGTTAAAAATAAATAAAAAATCTTTAAAAATATTTGAATCCCTTTAAACTAAAGTAAAATTTTGATTTTTAAAACTATATTTGTTTTGATTTTTGGCAGACTTGAGAAAATACACGATTCTTTTTTTTTTCCCAAAAAAATTCTGAACAATTTTCTTATGAACTAAAATTTTTAAATAATTCATTTTATAGAAGTTCAACCACTTTCACTTCCCCATTTAGTTGACATGATACTAAAATCACATATGAACTTATTTTTATAACATTCATATACTTAAAATTGGCATTTTTAAAAGTCATGTACCATTTGCCACTTAATGTTTTGGATGTTATAAAATATTCAGAACTTTATTTAAAGTTTGAACATTTTATAACATACAGTAAATAGAGTCAAAGTTTATTTGAATTAGTGTTGCTTCATCAAAAAGTTCACCCAATTTCAAATCCAGCTCTTCTTCTAGTTCTAAATGTTCAATACATTCCACAAATTTCTCATATGCTGGAAATTAGTTACTTAACAGATTAGAATTGAAAATTTGCCAGATGTAGAATTTTTCATCAAAATGTTCTGAAGAAATGAATAACAGAAAGTTATTGATAAAGTTTTGAGATTCTGCATTATCTATTTTTTTTTTAAACGTAGATGAACCTGAAAGCCAAAAAAATTCCTCATCATATCCTTTCATTGGGTTACTATGCTGGGAGAACTACATTACTGAGCGGAGATTGCAGCCAACTCTCTCCTTTGCTGGACACCTCCTTGTGCCAGCTGTTCAAATTATAACATGAAATGTCATCATTCAGCAGCTAAATGTTATCATTCAGAGATCTTTAATTTTGAAATAAAGGACATTTGCCATTTTTTCCCCTCCCTAAACTCAAGAAAAGACATGGACAGGAAAGCTGGTTTTTGGAAAAAAGGGCAACTTTAACGGATGTACAACTAAAAAAACAGCCCTTTTATACCCAGTGTGCATAAAGTGTGCATAATATATCATTACAAAAATCATTATTCTGGTGCATACAGAAAACTAACTCACCCACATCCCTCTCAATCCAGTCCTGGTATAACTTGTTTGCAGACCTCTTACATGTATCACATGCTCTCTCTTGCAAAATAAGTACAAAGCCATTCCTTGGAGTCGAATTTGTTTTAACTGTAAAATTTTAATGTTTAATTAGTTTATTTATAGATTTATGTCTATGTAAACAGGTGTATTAAGAAGCACTCAAAAATTACTATAGAAAAAGACTTTATAACAGCCAACATTAGACATATAAAAACTATATGATAGCATTAAATTTTGGGGTACTTTTTTTTATGTAGTGATCTTGGTGAGAAAAAATGGTGTTGGTGCAATTCGGGCTGAAGAAAGTGTGATTTGTTGCCAAATGCTATAAACATCCATAAAAAAGAAACTGACTGAAGTAAACAATAAATCAGCAATTTAATCAATAACTCTACAATGAAAGTTATTTAATATATACATACAGAAGGGATTTAACATAAATTTGTATTTATTATAATATTACATCAGCAATTTATTTAAAACAACAACATAATTCAACAGAACTAATTTAATTAATACATTAACCTCTTAATTCACTCAACCGAGTTAACTCGGTTATAGCAGACTAAATTATTTCCATGTACCTGAGTAAATACATTCAAAATAGTCCCCCCCAAGATATGAATACAGCAGAATATATCCACTGTAGTTTTGAGTTAAAATAAAGAAAGAGGTTAAAACAGACTGAGTTAAATAATAAAAAAACTGACAGGGAAAAAAAAAGATAACTTTCTGAATTTTTATTAGTGCATTTAGGACTTAATTACTTAATGCAATTATGTATGGAATTTATTACAAATCAAAACATATATAAACAAGCCGAAAAATTCTATTTCTTATTAAGAGAAAAAAAACATATATAAACATAATGAAAGTAAATTTTTCAGACTCTTTCTGGTGGCCACAGTTCAGCAATTTCCACTAATAATGCCTCAAACATCAACTATAGTTTCTTTTATAGTTCAAGGAAAATAAAATAACAAGTATAATGAGCATTTTATACTGAAAAACCTCTATATTCAGATAAAACAATTACAAAAAACCAATTAGATGCTTATTTCACAAACTTGCATGGTAACCATTTGTTTCTCATCAATGCCACTGTAAACAAATAAATTTTCATTTTAGAAATTCATCATCATATAAAAGTGCACTGGAATTTTCATAGAATCTGTAGAGTCAAAGATTTCATAAGCAAAAGCAGAGATTCTGTTAGCAACAAGAAAAATCAAGCATTGGTTAAGGTAAAGGGAATTAAAATGTTTGAATTATTATGTCAGAGGACAGAGGTTTCGTGAATTACTTTTTAAGGAAAACTGGTTCCTACTGTGATCACATGGGAAAAACCATAACAAATACCCATGCAACTAACTCATTCAACAGGATTTGAACTCTAGTGGAACTACCAGTGTTCATTTTTTTTTTTTAAACCTACTGGCCACGGGTGAACTGATACAGTGATACATGCAGCAAAAGCTGAAGACAGAACATCAAATTTAAAGCATTAAGCTCCTTAATAACAAAAAGAGGCAATATTCCACATTCTATTTATTTATTTATTTATTTACTTTTCTTTTTTACTCTTGAGTGGTTACATGGTCACATCATTACTAAAAACAATTCTAAACACCTTTTCACTGTTACCAAAATCATATCTAAATTACACTGTTGCCAATCAAATTTTCTCTTGAAAAATACTACCTTAATATATAATTCATATTTATCAGATAAATATAAATAATATTTAAAGCAGGCATGTCCTATATCTGGCCCACAAAGGCAAATCTGGCTCATGTCCTGCTTTCACACAGCTGCAAAGATGTTTCCAAATATCATTGAATCCGTCAACTTTCTTTGCAAATGAAATTAATCGAACTACACGAGAACCTTTTTCTGAAGACAAAAATCAAGGTTATTAAACTGATTGACTTTTACAAATACTGTTTCTCTCAACAAATTTCCAAAGCTAACAGTTTTTGCTGAGAAAAAAAGGATGCTATTCGGAAGCAAAAACAAACAAATTTTTTCAAGGATGAAGTTTGTAAAATTCAAGACAAATACACAAATTAATGATGTGACCTGGAAACCACACTGTTGGTTTAAATATCCATAATATCCTCAAATACTGAGCATGTTGGGTCAACCATTAAGTTGTGATAGTCACATTAAAAAAATTTTTTTATTTATTTAAGAATATTATTCTATATTTTTATTGATTTTATTATGGGAGTTTATATGAAGTAATAAAGAAATTAAACTAATTAAGATGTGTTATTTTTTATATTTTCATATAAATAAATCAAAGTACTCCAGCCTCTATAATTTTTTAATTTCTAATCGAGCCCGTAATCCTGCCAAAGTTGCACATACAAGGTTTAAACAATAATAAATAATGATTAGAATCACCCTAAATGGTACAACAGCTACCACTGGGCCCAGCTTTGAATCCAGGAGAAGGCTTGGATGTTTGTAAACGTATAATAGTGTCCATGCAAGCATGACGCACTTCAGATACTAGCAAACCTAAGTTTTCTTGAGGACTGATGGTAAAGGAAGAAGGGTGCACGATCCTCATATCTCCCACCACCTCCCATTACAATTGGGACAGAGTTTTCTCGTTCTCAAAGGTGTAAAATCAGTTACCCTATGGTGACAGCATTCTGGGAGATGAAATGGCTAAACAACTGATGGGTATTGGCCATTTTCGAAGAACTTATTAAGTTGCAAGTGTCCAGGGTACCGATGTAGTCTGCAATCTACCACTTTTGCAGTCGTATCCTATGATCATTGAACTGAAAATAACCAAAAGAACTTAGGCAATCCTGCAGACAGTACTATACTCAAACAATTAAATCATGCTGAGGAATTCTGAAGCTAAAGATTCAATGCAACATCCAGATTACTGTTCTACAAATACTTCCAAGTCATCCTACAGAAACGTGGTGCAGATAAGTTAATAAAAGTGATGATTATTCCTTGCCCACACTACATAATATGTGTAGTCTAGCGGCTGAATGAGTAATAAAATTGAAAGCAGTTTAAATTTAATGAAATTAAACATCTAACAGGCTATTAAATTAATTATTTATTTTCAAATTTAAAAACTGCATTTTTGTGGCATCATCTAAGATATACATAACTAACTATAAGTGGTAAAAATTGCATTCTACATCACTACTCTGTTCGGCTATATGAAACAATATGGTTAGAAAGCAGACTGCAACTGAAATAATATAAACAAATATAAGTCAAACACCAGATGGTTAAACGGTTAATTTTCTTATGGCCTATCCTGATAAATTTTAGGCATATTTTGCATTACTTATTTTAAAACAAAAAAGAAAAGTTGTAGAAACATATTTCAGAAGTTTTTAAAAGTAATTACAGAACTTACAGGAAAACACTATTTAATGGATCCAGCAGTCTTAAACTCAAATTGCATGTGGGCTAAACGCACAATCTGAAAACAGCTGGATATTTTTTACAGACCAGAATTTGGACAGCCCACAACAGAATATATTGTATATATATTTTAGTAAAACGAACATTTTTTATCTACTGTTCTGTTACCATTGTGAAGGAAAGCAATTCCAATTTATATATCCTACCTGAAGTTTTAAGTTTTGTACTTGCAAGACATTTTTGTTGGCTACACTCTGTAATTCAAAAATACTGATACCTAAATAATTTAATTTTCAGACTGATATTTCTTTTAAATAATTCTAACATCTTTAATTAATAAATAATTTAATTTATAATAGAAATACACAAATTATGAAAGTTTTTAAATTTAAATAGAAAACTTTTGAAGTGAGACAAAAGAATAAATGACAATTTAGTCTATCTTATTAACACTAGAAACGCCGAGCTTTCTCTCTACCTACAAGCACCAAAGCGAATTAAATGTATATATTAAAGTGCAAGTGATTTATAATGCTTCAAAAAATATAAATTATAGTTGTTTAAGAACTTTAAAGAACAACAGATTATGTTTAGAATAAATAGATATTTTATTATAAATTTCAACTTACCCTTAATAAAACACATTTTATAGCTTTTTGTAACTTTTACACAACACAACTTTTTTAGTACTGGAAAGTTCATTTTCTGCACACATAATATAAACATTTTTTTCACACATCACTTGCTTTGTTCACCAATCTGGCACTGACGTCTTTTCTTCGAGAGTCTATCGCCAGAGTTGAAAATTTCCTAGGGCAATCTTGTGCTTTTTCTTCTGTTTAAATGAAGCTCTCTTAACTCCTTTGCCAATTGAAATAGGAAGATGTACCTTGCAATATTTTTATCACTTGATTTATGGTAGATAACGTAGGCATTTATTCCTTCTAAATCCAGCATATTATAGAAAACATACATATGCCATCTACATGAAGCAGCCTGAACAGAATATTTACACTTCATCTCGTCAAAGGTATCAACTCCCCATTTGGTTTTGTTGTAGAACTCTACTGTTAATGGAATTTTCTTCTTATTTTGTGAGTCTACATTTACACTCGGATGTAAGGTACTTAGCAGTGGTACATTTTTCTTCCTTTCTCCCTGGTCAGTATAGTTTCACCATTTTTTTAGAAAAATATTTCAAAGAGCCGGGTTTTTGATTTCTTTACTTCATACAGAATTTCTTTTCAGTGTCTTCTTGCTGTGCCCACAAAACTTGTGTTTTTCATTTTAAGTCTTTTAGCTAATGATGATAGTGAGGAAAATAATTGTCCGCAATCAAATTTCTACGTGAATTCAGACAATGGCTTAGAAGATGCATTACTACATTTTCAGGAAGACCTTCAATTTCACTTCTTGATATATCTTTTCCAAGATATGGAAAAGCATTGCACATAACGAGTCTACATAGAATAGCATCCAAAATTTTATACCGAATTTGTCTGGCTTATTCGGCATATACTGTATAAACTTACAGCTGGCTTAGGATGGAAATAACTGCTCATCCACAACTAGATTTTCTGTCTTAACAGAAACTGCCTAATTCTGTATAAATTTATTCCAAATATCTGAAAAAAGTGCAAACTTATCACTTTCTAAAAGCTGACTTTAAGTCAAATCTTAGATATTTCACAATATCTCGAAAACAACTGCGAGACATTGGTTCTAAAAAAATATGAGGACCCTATGTATTATTCCACAAAAAAATCATAATCCATATCAATTCAATCATATGCTCATCTTACATAAATAATAGCAATAAAAGCATGAAGCTCATCTAAAGATATTATTCAATTTTCTTCATTGTTCAAAACTGCCTAGCAGTCAATATGCCTGTTCGTGGCGCTTTTAGGTATAACTAATATCTTCCTTAATTTATTTCCTATTTGGTATTTTTCCTATTCGGTACCAATAATTTTTGAGGTTTTTTTAGGAAAATCCAATAATTTGTGACTTCTTAAGACAAAGGGTTTTTTTAGGAATCCACGGTGAAATGATGAAAGCAGTCAAAATGACTGCTCTGGTGCTTCTAGTGCAATGTATAAATTAAAATATATATGTTTTTATGCAAATAATTATACTTTTTGTAGAATACAAAATCGTATAATGCACATGCACTGCACAAAAATTACTTAAAATCATCTTCATGGATTAAAATTTTCTTCAATGCATAAATTAAATATGTTTTTATATAAATAATTATAAATTTTACACACAAATACAAAATTGTATAATGTCTGTGCACTGCATAAAAATGACTAGAAATCATCTTCATCATGAAGTAGATGTTCACTGATTAATCTGGTTCTTTAGTGTAGTTTTGCACTGTGAAGAAAAGCTGTTCACTTATAAATATATTCCTAAAGAATGTGCCCATTTATTAGAGCAAAAAATTTGTAATTCAGCTTACTTTTTTTTTTGACAAGTAGGACTAAAATTGGCAATCTTCTGTTATCAGGACTAGATACAGAAAATTATGTATGTATACACGTATATGTGTTTGTGTATACACAAAACATATATACATATGTACATGCACACATCACCACATGCATACACACATACATATCTGATTCTGGTCTCAATAACAGAAGCAAAAATTCTTCAAATCAGTATCTTCAAATCTTTGAATAAGATTCGCACGGCACTGTAAATTAATAACCTCGGCTGAATGTAAAACTTGGTCTTCAAATAATTAAAATTTTGAAATCTCTGCAATACTGTATTTGCAACAAATATATAAATGAAATGTATTTGCAGGTTTTTAAGACCACTGACACAGACCATTGCATATCTAAAATAGGAATGTATTAATTATATATACTGTGTAATTTCAATTCTGGAAATACCTTTACATAATTTCGTAACTTCTGTGGATCATTTTATAAATTATGATACATAATAAAAATTCTGGAGATTATTTTATAAAATTTTAGTTTTTTAATCATAATTTATTAAATTTTATCTTACTTAAGTAGCTTTACCTTAACATAGTCCCATTTATTTAAAGCAGCTCGAAATGCAACGTCCCATGGATCTTCCACAATAATTTCTGCTATAATATCTTGAGGCTTGCAACTTACTTCTTGAAGTCTAAAAAATTAATTTAAATAAACAAATGCATATAATCACAGCATTTACATGTACACAAAAAATATACATTTACATGAAAAATATGACATTTATATATTATTATGCAATATTTACCTACATTTGCACATAGAATATAGCCCAAAAAAGTTGAATGACAAGAAGTAAGGGGGGGGGGG
>KK113694.1:167374-198117 GCA_000611955.2 Stegodyphus mimosarum
GAGAAAACTAAACCTTATCACATCTACCAAAAGAAGAAATAAGAAAATCCAATTTAAAAAATACTAAGATTTAATTAAAATTATTGTAACATGCTATTATTAAATTTGTCGGTTGTCCTTTTCCAGTTTAACTATATACTAATAATTTTACATGATAAATTACTTAATTTATAATTATAAATAATTATTTTATTCATAACAATATAAAAACACTAAAAATATACTGTGTTTCTTGGCTGTGTACTAAAATATACTGTGTCCCTGTGTTTTAGGCCTTTCTCAACAGCTGGTATGCTTTCCTTCCTAATTTTAAACATTTCCAGTTTGTAATTTGAAAGCAGATGTGCAATTCTTCCTTTCACTTGACAAAAATGGACTGTTATTTTACAGTCCTAATTTTTACATAATATAAGTTAACATGAAAACAGCAAAAAATAACAACTTCTGCATTCAATACACGGAACTCGTAAAAACACAAACAATGTTAGCAAAATCAAACAAAAGTATTTCAAAGACTCAGAAAAGAAATATAGTACTTATCACAGAGTAATTAGATATCTTAATATGACTATTATTTGGCCTAAGAGATGTTTTAGAACAATGAAAGTGCTTGAATTATTGTCAGAATTATAAAAAATAAAATATAAAAATAATACAAGAGTTGAAAATTATGGCAATCGCCATTTTTTTGCCTTTAACCTTCATTAATAAAACACGTCCAGTATCTTGACAACCTGAGATATGCCTGTGTTACTTTCAGTGTACCTTAAGTAACAGGTAAGAAAAATTTTCCCCCCAATAAATAGCATTCAGTTTAAGAAATTTCACACCAATATTATATTTTATTTAATTAGAATTCTGCTTACTTAAACTAACTAGAGCACAGAAATTTCAGATATCACTACATTTCAGGAAACGGTTATGCTTGTTTTCATTAAAAATTAAAATGTCTCATATTTATGAATATAATCCTGAACAATACTACCTTTGAACATTATGTTGCAAATATATTAAACCTTTTTTTATTGTATTTTTGTTTTCATATATTGTTGTAGTGCTGTGTATTGGTTTAGTTAGTTTGTTGTATATTTGTTGCATTCAGAATGATAACTTTAAGGTTTATTTTATCTAATTTGTAATTAAATGTTTGGTATTTAAGTGTTTATTTGCTTATAAACAGCTCAAGTAGAATGTGAGATATGGCCAAATTCATTCCTGATGGGCACTGGTGACAATTTTTTGCCACCCGGTTAACAATATCTGGCAATTTCTCCGCAACTTGCCAACTTCTGAAAAGATCCACAAAAGTACATTTTCAAAGCCCTAAGAACAATCCCTCTAGAAATTTCCAAAGCCCACTCTACAATATATAAATGGGAGTCAGAGCTAGGAAATTCAGTTCTTAATCACCTATGAGATTTAACAGTTAGATGAACTACAATTTAGGGTTTACCCTTTTGATTGATTTGAGGACATGCGTTGAAGAGTGATTGCTGCATTCTTCTTGAGCTATTTATAATAAACTGTTTCTTCCAGCTTTTCTGGACTTATTATTTAAGGAAGCATTACTGAACCCAGAGCTTGTGATAATATATAATGTAAAATAAACTTCAGAATTTCTTTTTTTTCCACTCAAACCACATGAAAGAAGTAATATGCCTTTGCAACCTCAAAAATAAACAGCTTCATTTTTCTAACAATTATTCTTAAATTATTTAATCAGTATCTTAAAGAAGAAATTAAAAAGCACAAAAAGAAAATTAACTATTTTCTCATTATTCACATCTTCAAAAAAAGCTGTCAATTCACTGATAACTTTGTGAATTGGAAAAGAAAACTTGCTCGGCTATCTTTAGGGCTATGCGTGATAATACAATTCTTCATAAATTTCACTAACTTGCATTCTTCTGTCTATCAATAAATAAAGCAAAGATTTGTTGTAAAAGGCATGTAGCTGCCTTCAAATTAATTTCTTACCCTCATTCTAACATTTTGCTTGTACTTTTTGGCATTATGTTTCTACAAATTGCATCCCTCAGGAAGTAAAATTTCACAGAATGTGAATTTTACATTCTTTATTATTGGACAAAATATGGTATTTCTGAAGAAATAAAATATTTGCTTTTCATCACGGTAATCTCCAGTCTCATTAAGATTCATTATGACCCATAAAAAATATACTTCCGGGGCTCTGATCAGAAAAATTGCGAAATTAAACACAAAATGATTAAATAAAGGATACCAAAGGTTAAATATAAAATCCATGTATAATCAAATACATGTATGGTCTATATATAGGTAAGTTGACTATTATCATGTGTATATCTGAAAATGTTTCCAAAACATGGAAATTATACCAAATGTTAAAACTGCAGATGAGGAAAATTAGAAAGCACCAAAAATTAAGATAACACAAATAAAAAGTCTGAAAGAGTTCAGACAAACACTGGTTATCATAAATTAAGGAAAAATCACAAAAATCACGATTACTGAAAAAGTTACATATAGAATTTTATGAAACTCACCCACAATATACAACACATAGTAAGGTATCAAATAACATAAAAAGAAATTACCAGACAAATTATGGTAGTATAGAAATTAGCACACGTATAAAATGACCAAATCGAAGGTGTCAATTTCCTATAGGAAAAGTACCTTTAATATGTAATATGATCACCTCTAGAAGCAATCCAGTACATACAGCGATGTATGATGCTTTCAATTATGCGGTCTATCAGTTTCATACGAAGCGGGAGCCATTGCTCTTGCAAAGTAGTTGCAAGCGTGGCAAGGGTCTGAGGGGGCAGATTGAGAGCAGCTAGACGTCTCGCTAAAGCATCTCAAACGTGCTCGATAGGATTCAGGTCCGGGGATCAAGCTGGCCACTCCATGCGCATAATTGTTTCCTGTTGAAAATAATCATCTATGATGAGAGCCCTGTGTAGTCTTGCGTTGTCATGCTGTAACAGGAAAGCATCACCTATTGTCCCGGCATATGGGCACACATAAGAATCAAGGATGTCATCTCTATAAACCAGAGAATTCACTGTTCCCCTTGGAAAGACATGGAGGTCTGTGTGTCCACCCAAAGAGATGTCACCTCAAACACAGACACTGCCTCTTCTGTATGCATCTCTTTCACGGATGTTTGATGGATAATAACGGGTTTGCGCATTATACACAGTCCAGTCACATTAATGTGACCATCTGTCAAAAGCCAGAATAACCACCTTTCGCAGAGCGGACTGCTGCGAGACGTGCAGGAAGAGAGTCACATAGGTCCCTGAAGGTGTTCTCTGGGATGTTGAGCCATGCCGACTCTAATGCCGTGGCCAGCTGCGCTAGATTACGCGGTTGAGGATCCATGGCGCGAACAACTCGATCGAGATGGTCCCACAGATGCTCGATTGGGTTTAAGTCAGGTGAGTTTGCTGGCCAGGGGAGGACGGTAAACTCATCCTGCTGCTCTTCGAACCACGCACGTACACTGGCAGCTGTATGGCACCTCGCATTGTCCTGCTGGAAGATGCCATCATCCTGAGGAAAAACAATGCGCATGTAGGGGTGAACATGGTCCGCAAGGACAGATGCGTACTTGTATTGATCCATTGTGCCTTCCACAATGATCAGTGAACCTAGAGAATGCCAGGAAAACATTCCCCAGACCATAATGCTCCCGCCTCCAGCTTGGACCGTTCCGGCAATGGTTGCAGGGTGGTTCCTTTCAGAGGTTTCACGCCTTATACGCCAACGTCCATCTGTCCGATGGAGCATAAAACGCGATTCATCCGAAAACGCAACCTGTCGCCACTCAGTGGACGTCCAGCTGCTGTACTGGCGTGCAAATTCTAGCCTTCGCCGTCGATGAACAGCAGTCAGCATAGGTGCACGAACCAGGCGTCTGCTTCGGAGGCCCAGACGCAGCAATGTTCGCTGAATAGTACTTTGGGAGACACTTTTGGTAGCCCCTTGGTTCATTTTGGTGGTCAGTTGCTCAACGGTAGCCCGTCTATCTGCCCGAACGCATCTCCGCAACCGTCGTTCGCCTCTGTCATCTATGGCCCGTGGTGCACCACATTTGCCACGTCGCTGATTTTGGACAGTCCCATTTTGCCATGCACGGTACACTTTTACCACGGCGGCACGCGAACAGTTCACAAACTCAGCCGTTTCGGAAATGCTTCCACCCTTGGCCCGAAAGCCAATGATCATGCCCTTTTGGAAGTCGGATAAATCGCTTCGTTTCTGCATTACACCAACGATTGAAATGTTTTCCGAAGCCCTCACACACCCTTTATATACGCTCAACTGCACTGTGCTGCCACCTGCCTTCTGTGATTGGTTATTTAACTCTGACATGGAAAGTACGTGGTGGTCACATTAATGTGATTGGACTGTGTATATAGCCGGTAGAGGGCGTTGAACATCGTACTCTGTGGAGTATAAAAACAGGTAACCAAAGCTTGTATGAGTGTGCTGAATCATTTACAAAGGAAGAGCTGAGGTAGACATGCCATTACGCCGTGTTCGAAGACAATATGAGCAGTTGTCGCAGTTTGCGAGGGGGAGAATCGTCGGGATGATGGAAGCTGGATGGTCAGCTAAGCGAGTAGCTCGTCAATTATGCCGCTCTGATTGTGTTGTGAGGAGGTGTTGAGACCAGTGGACCTAAGAGATGTCATGTACACGAAGACCAGGCTCAGGACGCCCTCGACAGACCAGTCGTCAAGAAGACCACCACATCGTAAGAAATGCACGCATACAGCCAACTGCTTCCTCGGCCGCCATCCAGGCATAGGTAGCACCTTTACTAGGGACCCCATGTCTTTTCGAACCATACGAAGGCGCCAGGCTGAAGGACAGTTGGTATCGCGGCGCCCATTACGTGTGCTACTCTTGATGCCCACCCATCGATGCCTTCATTTGGAGTGGTGTAGAGCACGAGGAAACTGGACTGCAGCGGAATGGAACCAGGTCATCTTTAACGATGAATCCAGATTCAATCTCGGCAGTGATAACAATCATGTTCGTGTGTGGAGAGTCTGTGGTGAACACCTCAGTCCTCCCTTTGCTGTACAGCGACACATTGTTCCCACAGCTGGTGTGACAGTATGGGGTGCCACTGCTTACAATACACGGTCACCCCTAGTATTGTTCCGTGGCACCATGACAGCCCAGTGATATGTTCATGAAATCCTGCAACCACATGTGTTGCCACTCATGCAATGGCTCCCAGGAGCCATTTTTCAACAAGACAATGCTCGGCCTCATACGACAAGGGTATCACAAGACTGTCTCTGCACTGTTACTACCCTTCCTTGGCCTGCCCGATCCCCAGATTTGTCTCCAATCGAGCATATTTGGGATCATTTGGGACAATGAGTTGGGCATCCCACGAGTTCGTTCGAACTCGCCAATGACCAACGACGAACAAATGACCAACGAATGATGCCCAATGACCAACTCGTAGGCAAGGTTACAGCAAATACAGAACAAAATGTCTCAAGACTCATACAGAACTTATATGACTCAATGCCCGATCGTATCGCATCGTGCATTTGCGCTAGATGGGGTCCAACGAAGTATTAACTCCTCCATTTTTTTGCCTTTTTCTGTGAAATAAATTATCCTTTTTCTTTGATTTTCTTATCATTTACTTATATCAAAGTAGTCATTAAGTATGTAAAATTTCATTTCATTTTGACGACTCCTTCTTGGTGCCCTAATTTTTTTGTCTATGAGTGTATATATATACATAGTTACAGAGAGTATTTTTTAAATTTTAAATCTGGGTTCATAGCGGGGAAAACTGGAGATCAGTGAAGAGGATATTACATGTGTAACCCTAGTAGATCAAGCAAAAAACAAAACACCTTATTGACGAAAGTGCTTTGCATTTTGAAATTCAGAAGAGAACATACGTTAATGTTCAGCAATAAGGGGAAAAAATGCTTTTTGGGGATCAGAAATTAAAAAAAAAAAAAATCCCAACAAAAAGGGGTTAATGAAAAAATTCTTTTCTACAGATGCCTCATGCGACAAGATTAAAACTATATTTGCAATTTTCCATGCTTGTGTCTAGTGAGATGAGAAAATAAAGTGAAGATAAACATGTTAGAAAGAAAACTTCTAAGACCAAAAACTGAAAATTCAAATAACTCTGTTTTCACTGTTCTTCCAAAAATTTTCCACACAGTAAGAAATTCATCACATATTTTCTATGACTCACATTCATTATGTGTGTCATAGTATATTCATTATGTGACATACATTCATTATATGTGTTACCATAGCATCACCTTTCATTAGGTCACATTTTTATAGAATCGTCTAAAATCATATGTCTATATATCTTGCTTTCAAATCCTTGTAAGCCTTCCAAGATGTGAGGTCTAAAAATTATCCCTTCCAGCTCTAGTAAAAGGCCAGAAGAGTTTTTAATAGAAAATTCAGAAATGTCCAAAGTGAATTCTGAAGAGAAAACTCACACACATTTGAATATTCTGAAATAATTACACTGGAAAAGAACTCTAATGAAAAGATATAAAAGAAGAAAAATGAAATCAATTTTAAAATAACAAACGCATCTCTTCTGCCTTTGGTATGAAGTGATTCAGAAACTGTGTTTCATGCCATTTATTATCTTTATTATTATTATTTTATTTTGATTCTGAATATTTTTCAGAATCAAAATATTTCTGAGTCACCAAGATGGAGTGGAATGCCATTTTAAAATATGGCATGGGAAAATAAAAATGTTTTATTGCAATGCTATTTTTTAATTGCTATTTTAACATACTATCAATATTTTCATATTTTTTAATTTTATTATGGTTGTCAAAAAAAATCCTTTAAAAATTCACAAATGTTCAGATAAAAAATTTCGAATATAAATTTATCTTGAAATTACAGAAATGTTCATAAATCCTCAAATTTAGTATTGCATAACAAAAGAAAACATATTTAAAAATGATAAAGTATGTTTTGTGGTACTATTTTATGAACCTTCTCAAAAAAGAAATGATTTCGAAAAGTTAATGTTTCAATTGTGGCAAGTACTCGTGATCTATTAAGAAGTAGTAATGAATTTAAATAAACACAACAAATACATAACTGTCAATGAATCGAAAAATATTCTTTCAAAATGTTAATTCATATGCGAAATGGCAGTTTTAAAAAATAGAAATGTCAAAAGAGTAAAATTAAGGACCTTTTGCCAATCTGGGCTGAAATTAAAGACTTTTAAGGACCCAAAACCTTTTAAATACTCTTAACGGCCATACAAAACCAGTGTATATTATTTCAACCATTACAGTAAAAGACCCCAGATTTTCAGAATGCGCAACTATGTGCACAACAATTCTTCAGTTTTAGAGGAAAATGTCACCATTTTCATATACATTCTTTTTGTTGTAATTCAAGTTCTGAGAGTTTTTATACATAAATTGTGATATTTTTTGTCTCAAATTCAAATTTAAAGCATGTGTTTATAGGATTCGACTGCAATGGAAGAAATTACTGTAAAAGTTCTGGAAGCGTACAGCAGTTTGCCACAAAATCATCAAAGGGGACAACTATTTTCAATATATAACATGATTACCACCACGTGTCCACCAGAACAAAGGAAACCAAAACTCACTAATAAGTTGCTTTACTGATTAATTTTCAGGACAAATATTAGATGAAAGAGTAAAACTATATGCAATAATATGTATATATAGTTTTGATGATTTGTTTTTTTAATTAAGAAAACAAATACAAAACTCCTTGTGTTCCACAAAGTATTTCACAAGGCTAAGTAAATAACTCACAATACAAGGAGATACAATTCAACAATAAAAACTAATATCTAGGTCTGAAGAAAGTAAAGAAAAAAATATAAAATACAAATACTATTATAATAAAAATACTAAAATGTACCATGAATAATTAAACTATGTTAATACTCCTATAAAAGAAAATAAACCAACTTAATGATACGATAATTAAAAAAAGTTAAATAATACTTTAAAGGAATACTGATACAAAAAAAATAATATATCAACAATACATGAATACATAATTTAAGCATACATAGACAATACACAAAATAATACAATGGCACATAAATGATTAAAATCCAATCATATAAATAATACTAAAAGTTCAAACAACAAGTGTAAAGTCGTGCAAGACTGCAAGAACTTTGAATTTCCTACTAAGATCATAGAAACAGGAGGCCATCAAATAGAGATAATGCCCTAAACTCATTGTAAATGTATTTTTGATACTCGCATGCAACCTAGAATGTAATAAAATATGTTCCACATCTTCCATAGCATCACAAGCATCCACTAGTAATGATATTGAAATGAAGTAAGTAAATTTCAAAATTCTCATGACCGGTCATAATCTGAGTAAGTTTATAATCCAGTTGAAAATGCTTAAATCGTTGAAAAACAGTTGGGGAAAATCTCATTTTCCACTGGGCCTTCAAAGAAGCAAGATTCAGCATTCGAATTAACCACATTTTTTTCCCAAGCCACATGCTGCCAATAAGTCTTAAGAGCAGATAACATTAAACCAATATCAAGATAAGTCACCTGCTTAGAAAAATGGTCAGTCCTCTCATCACCAAGAATACCACTGTGGCCTTGAATGTATGCAAGATGAACATCTACAGTATGCCCAATTGCATGTTCTATAGAACGAACTTCCACCACCAGTTTTTCAGTCGAGAGTGTATCACGTAGAAGACAGAGAGATAAGAAAGTGAATCTGTGCAAATAAGATATTTAAATGTTTTATTCTTAAGAGTTTTGTATCCATTTAACGGCAAGCTCAGAAGCATGGCTTGATAAACAGAACATATTGAAGAGCTGCATTCTGCCTGCCATCTTCAAAAATAACAATGCAAGACTAGCATTGAAAATAACAATGAAGACATATCATTTAACTTACTATCATCTGTGAACAAATATTTCTATATTCTCAGAAAACATTATTATCAGAAGTAACAACTGTCATAGGGTTTCTGTCAGAAGGGTGAAGTAAATTTGAAAAAGAAAGCATCCCATTCAAGAGATTGCAAGGGTTGTCATTATAAAGTCTATCTCTAACATCCAGATTGTCAACCGATATTTCCTCCAGAACAAAAGATACCGAATTTTTGGAACATGCGAAACTCTCTCATCCATGCACATAAACTTCTTCTGGCAACCAAGTTCAAAACAAATATATAGATCCAGATTGTCAACCGATATTTCCTCCAGAACAAAAGATACCGAATTTTTGGAACATGCGAAACTCTCTCATCCATGCACATAAACTTCTTCTGGCAACCAAGTTCAAAACAATTTTTCAGTCAAACAATGTCACCATTTTCGTATGTGGTTTGTTATATTTCAAGTTCCAATGGTTTTTTATAGAATACTCATGATATTTTTTTACTTCAACTCAATTTTTATAGACTGTTATAGAATTTGCCAATGATGCAAGAAACTATAGTAAAAGTTCTGGAGGAATACAGTATTTTGTCACAAAATTGTTAAATGAAACAATGATGAAATGTGTTTGGTAAACAGTCGGCGCATAATATTCAGTTTGTGCAACTGTCTTATTATTTAAAGAGAAAAGTGATCTCCGTGCACATGGGAAGAATGCTAAAAGTTTGTAGAGGATTTTGCAAAAAATGTGTCTTTTCAATGTATCATATAATCCTTATTTAATAATTAAAATGGCATTTAAAATTTTTAAATGCATTTTCTTTTGATATGTTGACAATATAACTTATCATAAATATTGAAATTTTGGGAATTATTTTAAAAACATTCCAAACGATTTAAAAGAAGTTGTGAAAATCACATTTGCACTCAATAAGTAGTCTTTATCTTTTCATCCGTAAAAGATCGCCACACTGCATCAGGTTTGCTGCATTACTATGCAAGTACCACTAAGGCAGTTTTCAATTAAGCATATGCTAACTGTATCTTTTTCCACAAATAAAAATTTCATGTACATATAATAGATTATTCTATTTTCTCTTTTATCTCTATATTTACTTACCCTAGTCCAAAGAAATCTGGAAGATTTGAGACATCAACAGGTTCTTCTAACCCTAGCGCATTCCTCAAGTCCTCTACAGGAGGCCGTCCTACCACATTCCATGTTAACAGATGAAATCTAAAAAGGATCAATTTTTTTTGTAACAAAGCTACAGTTATTGAATTATGAAACTACTAAATTTAAATTAGTTGGAGTAAAGAACAAGTAGCCCGGTCAATTTGGCAATTTCCATGTTAAATAATGATTTTATCCTAATAAACCTACTTTTTTATTGTTTTGTGATGGCTTTATTTTGACAGTCTTATTATTTTTAATAACAAGTATTAATGTAATAGTAGCAGTGATGTACCAACAATAATACAACAGTAATTATCATGCAATCCGTATAATGTTTAGATGTGCACAATGCCGAGAATGTAAGCCATGCCAAGTTTATTTAATTCTCTTATGCTTTTTAAGTGAAAACAAGGGGAGAAACAGTAATATATAAAATATATGTAAAGTTTAATGCCTACTATTCCAAGATTGCTTATCTCCACTGCTTTTTAAGTGAAACTAGATTGCTGTGTATATAAAAAAAAACAGCAGTAATGTATTACACAATATATATATTGAATACTTTTTCATTAAGCACATGCCACAGTTTTTAGAAAATGTGAAACCAAACATATGGCAAAACAGTGCAATCTGGAGACCAAAACATTCACCACATGTATGATGCCAAGAGATAGCACCATCAGGAGACCAAATCATTAGTCTCTAGATGAAGGATGTATCCAGATACCCCCACCACAGCACAGATGCATAATGAAAGACTGCATATACACAAATGCAAAACAGAAAAGTACCATATAAAGTTTAGTTTAACAATGCCCAATGCCAAGTTTGTGCAATTCATCGACTTTTTTTTATGTGAAAACATATTTCTGTATACATGAAGGAAAAAACAATAATACATATTATATATGTAATGTTTATGGTGTACATTATGTATTATTGTTTCATAACATTGTTATGTTACATTATGTATTATTGTTTATATTGTTTATGGTGTACATTATTATTGTATTTATATGTATTATTGTTTTTTCCCTCATGTATACAGAAATATGTTGTTTATGCCAAGATTGTGATAGTCTATGGCCTTTTTTTTTATGAAATCAGACAGAGAAGAAAATCAATAATGCACATAACATAAATATTTAATAGTTTTATTATTCAACACCTAAATCTTCATAAAATGAAAAATTCAATAGCTTTTATATCAGAATGTGTGATAAAATGGTGGGAAAAAGAAATTATTATAACAACAGCCAATTTTAATACCACCAGATAATAAATAAAAGTGGTATATTGCATACTACAAGAATATTAAGCATTCCTTCCAAATAATTTCAACTACCTTAAACTGGTGGTACAACTGTTGTATTGAAAAAATTATAAGTGTTTCTTCCTCATTCAGAAGTAAATGATGAAATTATGCCAACAAATATAAATACAATTTTTAACATTTTAAACAGTTCAATATAAAGAATTTTTATGTGTTGCTATTTATTGTTTAACTACACTGTTTGATCAGTTTATTCTAAGTAAAGAAGAGCCTCAAATTTAAATATCTGATATACTAAGGATTTTAAATTTTACTTATTTATTAAAAAAAGTTTAATTGAAAATTTTTTAAATAATTTTAAATGGATTCACTGCCTGATGCAACAGATGTATATCAGAGAATTCCTGGAAATAAATATGTGCAATTATTGAAATGTTTCAGTTAAAATTCTAGAATTATTGAAAATAATGGGTATTATTTTTTGGGTGTTGGGAAATAATATCTTTGGCATTAAATAAGCAATGTCATTTCCCATTTGTGTAGAAGTATAGAATGATCTTTTATGGGGAAACACAATAATTAAAATTTTAAGGGAATTATTTTTTCTCTAGAATGTCTGAGTTTGGTATCAGCAGTGTAAATAAAATTTATATTTTCAGAAACACATAGTTTATAGGAGGAAAAAACTGAAAACATTAGATTATTATTACCTGAAAAGAAAAAAAAAAGTAGTTGAATAAGAAGTTGATAATAATGAAATACGTAGACTGAGAATAAAGAAAATAAACATTGAGAACATCACAAATATAGCAACTTAATTCAGAGCACAAAACAGTCACCACTTTTTGGTGCGGACAAAAAGCTGCTCAAAAACTCGTTTGTTATTAGCAAATAGTGTAAAAAGGTAAAAACCATTTGCCATCTCGCTGTAATGAAGTCTAAAATAGGAGTATTTCAAGCCGAGCTTAGAAGGTTAATATAACTTTTTTAAAACGGAATTCATAAATTAAATACATCTTTAAAAGATGTCATACTTGTTACATTTCATTCTCATTCATTCTAAACAAGGCACAGAGTCCATCTTTGAAGAAAAGAAAACCATGCCCTGATCTGTAGAAATTTTATCAATAAATTAGCATCAAATTATTTTTCAACTTCACCTAATTTTAAATCTCAAACTGACTTGGTCATTTCTGTTTCCAGTGGAATTTCCATCCAATAAGCTGCAGATAGGTTTGGTCTAATCATCTCAGAGAGCACATATTTAATACTGTTACCCAATTATGATATTAAAAACATCTATCACTTTCAGATGTTATGCTTAAAAAGGTGATCATTGTAAGAAGCTTTATTCTAGTAATATCTTTTCCTTTAAAATATTAGTTAAACGAGAGATAATAAAGTATATTTATACATAAAATATGTTTCAGTTTAAGCTATGTATATGTTAAAGCTTGCTTCCCAGAAGCATATTTAAGTGTAAATGTTATCTTATGGGACTTCTGTGGTATATAAATATATTAATGTAATTATGTAGAAAACGACACTGATAGATGTTGAAGCATACACAGAAGATCCATAATGAAAAACAAATTTGACAGCTCAAGCAGATTTAAATATTCATTTTTATTTTTGTTGACATTAGCGGCCACAAATAACTTGGCACATTAATCGTGTCTGTTCCAAAACTTTTGTACTTTTTAGATGCATAGTAAGAAGGAAACAGCATGGCAGTATCTTACTGGAAAGACAAGCACAAGCAATGTGTTTTGGTTCATAAATTTTGATTCTGAGTTACAAATTAGCTAAATCATCATTGCTATGAAAAAATGGAAAAGGCAGGTATGAAAATTAAATTAGAGAATTAGCTATTGCAAATTCAAGTTAGAATTTTGATTTACATGTCTTTTTGTCTTACACACACACACACATATATATAAATATGACAAGTGTATATGTGTGTAGTATGCAACAGCTACATGTTGCAAATGAGCACCTGAAATACACTTACAACAAGACAGAATATTTTTACAGTCAACACCAATTTACTGGGGGTGGGGTGGATTAACCGGGGTCAAAAAGTGCTCTGGTAGAAAAAATATTAACGCTTGAATCACCAGCAGACATGCTCGTAAGAGCAGACATTGAAATGAAACTTTAGGCAATGACTTTGCAGGCTTCCCTCCTTAAGTCTTTCCAACATGTTTTTAACACCCTGAATGCAATCACAAGTCCTGTCCTGTGCCATGTCCCCTCCTTACAGCTGATAACAGAAAATTTTAAAAAAGCCAACTTGATGAAGAAACAGAAAGTTCTGACTGACTTTTTTACACGAATATGAAATGTCAGAGTGATAAAAGTTTTTTGAATATTTTACATTTTACTGTACTGTACTTTTTTTGGGCGGGTGATAAAATTGATTTGAAACACTATTAAACCCCAGTTCCTGAAAATACTGTACAGGGAAATTACTTTGTAGCATTTTTCTTTTTATATATTATAGTTATTTATCTTGAATTTTTTTTTTTAACTGGCTTTTGATTAACTATGAGCTTGAGTTAACCATGCATATTCTGCTCTATATTACTCTGGTAAATCAGGAGTTAACTGTATTTGTAATCTGATTTTTAATACGCTAAATTTACACATACACATGCATTAAAAAAAACTCATCTGTAGTTTAAAAGTTATGATTCTTTCTTTAAGAAAGTAATTTATAACCATTTTAAAACTCAGCTAATATGGGCTGAAAGAACTTACTATCTGGAGACTTCAGATTACAGTGTTAATAAGCCTCAGAAGAATTTATCATTTTATGTGTTAATTTTTTTTTAATTATATATATATATAACAAGGAAAAATCACACGAATAGTTTATTTTTGATACCTTTTAATTTAAGACCACAGCTATTTCTATCATTGCATAAAATTAAGTTTTTACGTCTGAATAAAATTTTTTTAGCATTTTCTTTTTGAATTCAGAATGGCATAAACAGAAAAATTTTTAAATGTTAAAAAAAGTACATTGTTGTTTGAATAAAATAAGAACAGAAATATATTTTACTATAAAATTTCATCATATAATATCACCAGATCAACAGCTTATTAAAAAATGTCATTACAACCATCAGATTTCAACCAAATATAGGTTAAAGAAAAACTCTTTTAATTATTTATAGTATAAAATAGGTCTTGCAGTAAAATATTAAGTGTATGTTTAATACTGAACTTTAATACAATTTATATATTATAAAAATATCCATTTTTAATTATTATAAATAAGAATTAGATATAACTTGATAGGATTTTATAATATCAAAGAAAAATAATCGTATATGTCACTAACTAGCAACATCTATTTATTGCAAACAAGAATATATAGCAAAACGAAAGCAATTAATATTTATAAAGAATTTTTCTTTGAGGCATTCCAAAAGCTAAATCAGGATAGGTGCCATGGATAAAACTGTGAAAAGAAAAGAATTTCAAGTCACTGGATTCAAACCATTATTATATTTCGAACTACACGGTTCTTTGAAGCAGAATTTTTCCATCAGTAAAGTTTTTAATATCAAAATGAAGGTCTGAGATATTAGCAATGAAAATTTAGTTGCCAAACTCAGATGAGCAGCAAACATAAATTTAACACTACAGCTAGAAAAATTAGAAGAAAAATAATTCTTCCTCTTTTTATTGCAATAATTTTACACTGCTATATGCACTGTTACAGCTCCAATTTTTTTTATGATTTGTAATAAAATTTTTCATATAACAATTCATACAATAATTACAGTATGAATGAATTAAAAAGATTACAAAAAGTTGAGGGGAAGACTACGCAAAATTTGAATTCTATCATTTATCATCAAACTGCCTAAGAATTAAGCAAGATTTCATATATAATAAAATTTATTAGCATAATTTCTATTCCATTTAGTACAAATACCTAAAATTATCGAAACTTAAAATTTTAGGTCACAATATATTATAAAAAGCCTTTTACTACGATTTTTTTATAATTTTATTCAAACTTTGATTTGACTGCTTTGATTTTATACTGCATAATAAATGGCTAAATAATTTTAAAATGCTCAGAATAAAAATCATATAAAGAACCTTCAAAGAAATACCATTCTTTTATTACATTTTTTGCTGATGTGATAAATTGTCTTACCAAATTACATGATCCTGTTAGAAACAATCTACTTTTAACATGCTAAGCTTCTTAAAGATATCTATTATAATACGGCCTTATTTTAATGAAATATATTGTTCTAAAATAGAAATGAAGAAAAGATCATACTGGCTGTCATAGCAGGATACATGAATTTAAAATTAAAAGACACAATAATTCACACATAAGGAAAGATTTCACACCGATACAAAAGCTGAACTACTAATGATAATTTATACGATTATGCAGTTGCATTAATATAAAATGACAAAGGAATATAGAACTCGGTGGCCAAAACTAATGTTTATGCACACGTATAAATACACAATATAAAAGCTGCAAAGAACTGCAGCATATTACAAACCTCAAATCCATCAATATATCTGCCATTCCGAGAACTTGTGAACGCAATTCAGAGACAGTCATTGACCAAGTCTTATGAAATCAAAATCCTATAAAAAAGAGTGACAACATCAATATACGATAAATTATAGCATATAACCCCGAAGTAATTACAGCTAAATATCAGTGTAAATATGATCGCAAGTCTCGAAACTTACGTAAATGATAAAATTATTCTTTACATGTATTAAAGTTTAAAAGTTTCTTACTACAGATCTCAAAACACAAAAAACAAACCTTTATCGTTCTATGAGCAAAATTAAACTTCACAGTGACTCAACCACGAATTGGGGGAGGTAGATCTCCCTATAAGTTCTGAGGTGTAAGGTAAATCCAACCTTTGACCATTCCTCATGTTTCGCAAACTGATGTTCGCAACTTTCCTGTTTTACTATTGACACAATTGAACTTTGTTTCAGGGGATTCAAGATTGTTTTCTGTTTTTCGATGAAGATTCAAAGTCACGTGGCATTGAATCGGTTCTGTTTAAATTGACATCGGCTAAACCTCCGACATCGGGCACATAATAATCACTCGATTATATGACCGTGACATAAGAAAGAACTCCTCCACAATAAATTAAATTTAGTAATAATGATAAAAAAATTAAAGCATATTCTCTGAATTCCCCAGGTTCTTTCCTAATCAGACTGAGAACTCTTTCCTAATACAGTGGAACCTCGAGATACGACTTTAATTTGTTCCAACATTGAACTCGTAAAGCGAATTTCTTATATGTAGAAACACACTTCCCCATTGAAAGTAATGGAAATCCAATTAATCCGTTCTGCATCTCTAAAAATATCAACATAAAAATAAATTTTCCTAATAAATAACACAATCTTTATGAATAGTCCTGGCTGGCGCTAGGAATATGAGGAAGATGAAACGGGTTACTGTGGGAAAGGAGAGGCTCTCTCTCATTCAGGAAGGCTCTCTCTTCTTCAGAATTTTACACCACTGGAATCAGGTTCTGGGTCAGAACCATTTAACTTCCTTTTAGTTGCAGGTGCTTTACCAAAAACTTATCTAATAACACTTGCTTCTAGCTCCTTTTACAGATGCCTCTAAAACGCGATACTACATTGTCATTACACAAGTTCATAGTGCGCCCACACACTGCTTTATTAGGGTGATTTCCTTCGAAGAAAGTTTTCACTTCTTCCCAATTTGCTAACACTTCGTTAATCTTATTGGAAGAAAGGGCCTCGTCTCCTGTTCTCTCCTACCATAGCAAATTCTCTTTTATCCCCTCTTACTGCTGCTCCTTGTGAAGTTCTTTAATTTGTAAGTTATTTACTATGCCCCTTCACTAACTCATCCAGATCAGCACTATCCACATCCAGATCCACACTTTTACCCAGAGATATAATTTCTTCGATTAGCTGCACTGTATTGTCCACAGGTTGAGAATCGAAACCGAAGTCAAAAATACTCTGGGGCCACAGTTTTTTCCATGCTGAATTAATGGTCCTCACTGAGACTTCTTCCTAAGCCTTATCAATGATGTTTAAACAATGTAGAATGTTGAAGTGATCATCCCAAAATTCTCTGAAGGTCAGGCTTGCATTTTCGGTCACTTTGAAACCACCTTTGAAACAGGACATTCGGGTACAGCTTCTTAAAGTTGGAGATGAGATAACTTGCTAGTTCATAGGCTGGAGAAGTGGAGTGGTGTTGGGAGGAAGAAAATTGACTTTTATTAACTGAAATTCCAGCAAATAATCTTCAAGCCTTGAAGGATGTTCAGGAGCAAAGCTTTGAGAGGCAACTCATTTTCGTAAAGCTATTTTTTTACTGAGGGAACAAAAACGTCATTGATTCACTCGATAAAAAATTACCGTATTACTCAGGCTTTGCTGTTGGCCCGCCACTTCGCATTCAGCTGGTTTTTTTCACCTCCCTCCTCTTGAAAACTCGTACATGTTCTGGTTTCAATCTCCACTTGCGCTGGCACAAAACAAAAGGGTAATCCTATCTTTCATTGGTTTGGGGCCGAGCAAAGATTTCTCCTTCTGCGTGATGTAGGCGTTTTCTTCAAAAAAAAAAAAGATCTGTTTCATCACAATTAAACACTTTCTGGGGAAGAAACTCCTCACTAGTAATAATTTTGGGGAACTCTGGCCGAAATTTTTTATAGCAACTGCATCAGAGCACGCAGCCTTCCCATGTCGCACAACACTGTAAACACCGATTTTCCTTTTAAATTTTTCGAAACATCCGCTGCCTATCTTATATGTCACCTCATCTTCAGTTGACGTACCTGCTGTTTTTCAGAGAAGCCCAAGTTCAGATTCCTAACCTTAGCGGAAATGATAGCTTCCGATACCAAATCGCCTTTTAACTGCTTTTCGTTAATCTACACCAACAACAGTTTCTCGATATCTTCTAGGAGTTACGGTTCTTGGAAGTAACGGTAACTCCTTTGACCACATTAAGTTTCTTAATTTCTTCCTTCTTCTTCAAAATAGTGCAGATCGTCGATGTCGAAAGGCAGTAAGTCTTTGCCAATTCCGTCACTTACACCACGCTTAAGTTTATCTACGATTTTCTTTCTTAATGGCTTCCTTCTTCTTCTTTGACACTTTCTGAGGCAACAATCTTTTTGGGAGGCAGCGTGAAATAATTATTTTCCTGTTAAATGTAAAAAAGAATTAACTCACAAGCACACAATGAAAGAACACTGAGATGATCAAAGAACACTGAGTAATCTGACTAGAGAATTTCCCGAGTCGAGCCGGATTGGGAAACGCGCCACGCATACTAACATCCTTGCTCGCTTTCGTTACTGGAGTCAGTGCTCGTATTTAGAGACTAATTTTTCGCTCATACTTTCCTCGTATCTCGAATTTCTGGTTCATAGAGGTGCTCGCATCTCGATGTTCCACCTGGATATTTAAAAAATAGTTCAAGAAATATAACTACAAATTTAAAGAAAACCTGTATTCTTACGGATGGGCTCCCAAAACTAAAATAGTATCAATTATTCTACTATCTCTATTTGAATTATCTCTATTTGAATCATAATACGTTCATAAGCGATTAATCTTACTAAATATTAATAACCCATTTCACACCAAAAAACCACCTTATCTGAATAAGAAAGGCTAGTTTTCAGGGGAGAACGTTTAAAATAATTTTAACATTAAACGACTTTAATGAAAGAGAAACATGACGATATTAATTTTTTTACTCCCAATCTCATTTACAGAACTGGCTAAAGGTATTATAACCCGGCTTCTTCTGCAGCTTTAAGATAGCTTCAATACTAAGTATGCCTTCCTTACTAATCCTCTTTTTCGATTTACTAGGTGTTAAATGTAATCAAACAATCAAGTTTCCAGGCTAAAACCTTGTTATGCTTTCTTGCTTTAAGAACAACACTGATGCAGGGACCTAATGTATAAAAGTAGTTTGATTGAATGGATTTTGCAACATCACTGAACTAGTTTGCAAATTCCTAAGGTACAGGAGAAAATCCTAGGATGTAATATTTTAATGGATCATATACTAAAGCTGATTCTATTTAATATGCGATCCATGAATTTGTCGGAATTCCTGTTAGAAAAAATTGTTATTCATGCAGATGACCATACAATGATACAAATTTCTTGAATCAGCAAATCTTCGGGATAAATTGTAGTTCAGCCTTATAGTAACTTATCTAGGACGTCTTACCCGGAGATTATTAAGCCTAAATGCCATATGATACTTTCTCGTACTGTTAAATGAAATACATCTTTAATAAGAGTATCGAGATTCTACAAAAGAACTTTTTCGCAGTCATCAAGTCGATAAAATATCTTGATGCCAAGATCCAGGACTGTTTTCCGTAATTAACTTCGATTTATGCTGCAGAGGACTCTAAGTAGAAGCAAGGACGAGTTTAAGCCCTTGGTGGTAAAATTTTGAGGGTCCTTAAGAAAGATTTGAATATTTGTTTGCTAGAAGGGCAATTCGTGCTGGAGGGTAATAAATGACTAAATACATATAATTACTCAATAATATCAAGATTTGAATAAAATTATGATTTAATATTTTAATTTGTAAATATTCTTATTATATTACTATATATTTTCTCTGCATATCAAACAAAAATCAAAATTATATCATGAAATTAAATATTCTATGAGAAAGAAAATTAAGGCATCAAACTGCTAAAGCATTTATTTTAAGAAATATTTTTAAATTAAAATAACTTATTATTAAATTAGATGACTATCAAGTAGAAGGTTTCATGAATTTCGGATTGAGTTTTATGAAGGATTTTTGTTTGAGTTTCATACTTTTTATGAAGTTTGCTCAACTAAAGCTAATGACTAAACATAAATGTTCTAGTCACTTTATGCCGGAAAGGTTTTTGACTTGGTATACATTGAACAATCTACACAGAAATAGCATGCACCGTTCTGAAAGCGATTCGAGTGAAATTACATTAGAACATTAGATTAATAATAGGAGGAAATAAATATTAACGTATTTGTGGCATGTATGTTTATATTAATACATTTCAACATAACCGATAAATATATATGATAAAAACAGCTTTCGCAGGTAGATACATGTGTAACTAATACTGTATTTTTTTCATTTGCGTTGAAAGAAAATTGCGATCTTATATTTCACTATCTACTTAAGAAGCCTGCACCTGGTATTTGTTACAATCTAGTTTTCTTGCACTGTTAAACGTGCTAGTCCATGAAAATGTCCAAATTAATATTCTCTCAATTGTAAAAACTGGGTTTAAACGAGTTTCGCGCTACTTCAAGTATCGTCTGAGCAAACAGTTCGCCGTTGGTGTGTTTAATCCTATTTTGTCAAACGATTTTGACGTTTAAAAGACTTGCTTGAGAAAACCGTGCTGTGAAATTTGTAAAAAAAATATCGTCATCATTAGTGCAAGGTGTTGAAATAGAACTATCACGCTACCGGATTAGAACAATCATTTACTTCTAATCCCACTTCTGACACCAAAAACTGTTGCGTGCGTACGGGTTCGTTATGGAATTGAACGCACAAGTCGTTAAAAGGTTAACAAAAATTTATTCTTTCCACAAGAAATAAATCAAAACGCTGAAGCATTTCTTCGGAGATATTCGTACAATATCACAATATCTCAAACATTAAGCAAAACTCAATTCAAAAACAGAGAATCTAATTCTATCTCACAACGAAATCGCTACAATCAAAAACAGCATTAAGTAAACAAACAATTCGCTTAAAACAGCTACAACTACAACTGAGATGAGGTGTTTTAATTCAGCTTTTATAAGCTTTTTTTAATTATTTACTAGAATGTTCTGGTGAAACCTCGATTTTTCTCGATAGTTGTGGATGGAACAGCAATTACGAGATATTTATTTACTAAAATGCATGCGCTCTCGTATTTTTACTTTTCCGACGTAGCTAAATCGTCTGCGTTGCACGGGAAAATAAAACTATTTTAATTACAATTCTAAAGACATAGCCAAATAAATATGAAATCCGTAACACTGCCCCCTTCCCAGGGACTGCACGTCCCAGGCAGTACAATCCTTGGACAGGAAGCCAAACTCAACACTAAGGCATCAATGCAATAATAAACATTATGTTACAATAACAAAATAAACAATAATTGCAATAAGTAACTTTCAGCAAATCAAAAACTATGAAACGCTAAATACAAATCAAATACTATCAAATACTAAATACAAATACGATCAAATACAAATACTATCAAATACAAATACTATCAAATACTATCAAATACTAAATACGAATACTAAATACTAAATACAAATACTAAATGTTAAATACAAATCAAATACTATCAAATACTAAATACAAAAAGGACCATGTTCTTATATTATTTACATTACTATTTATAATTATATACATTGCGTACTCTGGCCGTAGTAAGGAGCTAACCTGTCGTAATGAACGACTTTAGGTTTAGAGTTCGATGACTTACGGATCGGATCCACGACGTCGTTTAGCCTGTTTAGGACTGTGTTATGGATCATCCCTAGGTGACTGTAGTTTCGGACAGAGTTCTTTCATTATTTAGAATTTATTTCCAGCGCATTTTTAAGATATAATTGAAACGAGTAATATAAATGATCTACTATGAAGATATGACAATTTTCACCAACTGCTGATGATTTATTTTAATTGCACAATCATAGCCTAAGATTAATCTAATTGAATAGTTTAAGTGTGAGTTATTTAAAAATTATATACTCTAAAACAGCGGTTCTCAACCTTTTGACTAACGTGTACCATCCAAACAAAAATTGAAAAGCCTTGGTACCACCGCTATATTTTACAATGATTATTTTTCAATTTCTCAATAAAAATGTAGTGTGACACAAAAAAAAAAAAAAAACTGGGAACTTTTTAACAATTTAATAAATCCAAGAGTGATGGAAGTAAAACATTTTATTCACAGCAATTAAAGTCTTAAAACTTGCCATTTAAGAAACATTAATGGAATTTATTATTTTTTGAACATTATGCCCTTTAGATTGCGTCTCCTTTTCGAATGCCTTCTTGAAATCTGCTGTTGAGATTCCTCATTGACAGCTGCAACATTTCATCTGGGGTAATTGAAATTTCATCCATAAAAGGAAGAAACAACTGAAGGAAAACAATTGCCAGTTGAGACTAGAATTCTGTGAACAAATGATGACAAACATAAACATGACGATGAATTTCTAAGCAAGTTGTGGACGTTAGGTGAGGTCCATTTTCCTCTCACAGATTACGTAAATAAGCAGAACTAACCATTACTGGGCAGACACAAATCCTAATGAAGTTCATGAGTGCCATTTATACGCTAGTAAGGTGATAGTATGGTGTGCTTTTCATTACATGGGATCATCGGACCTTTTTTTTTTTTTTTCTTTGAAAAATGAACAAGGGATCACAGTAACTCTCAATGAGGATTGTTACGTGAAGATGTTACACCTGAATTGAACAATTTTCCACACGCTCAAGAAACCTGGTTTCAACAGGATGAAGCGACATCATACACTGCGCGGCAATCAATGGAAACAGTCTGAAAATTATTCAGTAATCGTGTGATCTCAAGATTCGCTAACGTTCCCTGGCCCCCTAGATCGCCAGATTTGTCCGTTTGAGATTTTTTCTTGTGGGGCTATCTTAAGAGTAACGTGTAAACAATTCGACCAAGAACTCTGGATAAGTTAAAACCGAGGATTCAAGATGAAATTTCAGTTATCCCAGCTGAGATATTGCAGCGGTCAATGAGGAATCTCAACAGCAGATTTCAATAATGCACTCGTACAGGAAGACGCCATGTAAAGGATGTAATTTTTTTTTAAATGATAAATTCCATTAAAGTTTCTGAAACGGCAAGTTTTAAGGTTTCAATTACTATGAATAAAATGTTTGTCTTCCATCACTGTAGGTTTTATTGGATTGTTAAAAGTTCCCTTTTTTGTGTCACCCTGTATATTTCTTAGACAGATAGATGAAAATAGACAGAAGAGATAAAATTTCAGGCACATTTGGACAAAATGATTTCTAATCCATTTTCCGATTTCACAATCCACGGGAAAATACCTGTTGAAATTATTTACCAATGAAAAACAATGATTTTTAATGTCGGATTCTGATTCTTCTTTTATTTTTAAATTATTTTCGAATAGAAAACTTTCTGAAAGTGGTAAAAAACTTAAAATATTATTACTCAATTCTTTGATTATTAGCTTGTGTTTTTTATCATTTCATTCATTTTATCTATAACGGTAATAAATGAACACATTGTTTTTGTAATACTAAATTTAATTCACTAAACTTTCTAAAAATATCAGCTAAATAGGTTAAGCGCGCCAACCATAATTCACAAAATAAATATTTTTGCAATTAAAATTTTGAATCACAGAGGGAAATTTAAATTTCCGACCGAAGCTGAAAAAGGCGATTTAAAACGCCTCTCGATAACCACCTTATTTCGGAATATAACAAAAGCGTTTCACGTTCGCGGCCCATCATCTTCTTGCATAAAAGCGTACATATTCTTGAAGTAAATTCGGCTTTTAATAAAATTAGAAATTTTTACACCGTGTTTGGGGGGATTGTTTTGGCTATAAAAGCTTGAGGATGAATGGAGCAGTGAGTAAATTTAGTTTTCAAGTGTGACTTTCTTTATTTGAAAAATAACACCGGATTCTTTTCCTCTTAAAGCCCGAGTTCCGTCATTGCTTACGGCAGTGCACTTATTCCAAAGAATATCATTCTCAGCCATAAAATTGTCAATTACTTTGAAAATTTCATTTCCATTTGCTCTGTCATCAAGAAATTCACAAAAGAAAAAACACTCTTCGGCAATTCGTTTATCTTCTTTGAAACGTATGTAAACTAATAATTGAACAAAGTTCGTTAAATCAATACTTTCCTATAACTACAATATGAAATACTTACTGTGTTTTATTTTTTGAATGAGTGTCTCTGTTATGGAATTTGTCCTTTCATGAATTATTCGACTTACTGTATCATTTGATAACGTAATGTTATTAAGTTCATTAGCCGCTTTTTCACTGAATAATGCTAAAACAATATCTTTGGCTGCTGGTAATATGAGGTTTTCTCAATAGTGTGAGCCTGCTCAGTATTGACAATTCTTAGGTTTACTAGGTAACTAGCTTCCAAACCTTTTCATTTGAAGAAACAAAACCTTTCATCACTTATTTACCATTTTTTGACTCCGATAATTTCCTCTTAAATATTTCTTCAGATTCATCCTTTAATTTGGCAGGCTTAGATTCAAGATGTTTTTTAAGAAGCGATGGTTTCATACTTTGATTGGATAATAGTTCACCGCAAACAACACACTGAGGTTGAGGGTCCATTTCATCTCCATTCCAGGTAAACCCAAATGATAAATAACTTTCACTATATTTTCTATAAAGAATTTTTCTTTTCTTTTCAATATTCTAGTGCTAGTAGATTGTCTTGGATCCATCACCTGTAAATCATCACTTTTCCGTTTAGTCAATTCTAGCCATTTTTTCATTTTGAAAATCTAGGGTCGTTTTATTATTTTTTCACAAATAATTAAATACACAATATATTACGACATCTTCCTCCCCCCCCCCCAAAGATATCTTCAAATTGCTTAGAAAAGTAAGGAATACAAACCAAGAAACAAAATACCTGCTGTTAGAGAGAACAAATCGACGTAAAGAAATAATTCTAACTGAAAAGAGAGCAATATGAGCCCGGAAATGGTGGCGAGATAAAGTATAGACACGCTAATAAATCGATCAACTCTAAAACAATTAATGAAATACTATTATTTTTATAGGAACTTATTTTTATTTCCCATTAAATACAACAAATATTTCTATTACTTTCATTAAAAACATCATTTATGACAAATTTGTTATGTCTCTGGCTAAAAGAACATTTGTGAAATAAAAACGGTTATTTTGCTAAAGGCTGTGAGCAGCTATTGACCCCGAACAAAAACCGCATAAATTTACAAGTGTTTGAGAAAAAATTTAAATAGGATGTTAGGGTACTTAATTGCTAAATTTAATAGTTAAAAATACTTTGTTTCTTCAAGTACCACATATTTTTCTTTTGCGTACCACCAGTTGAGAATTGCTACTCTAAAACATTCCGTCGAAATAAAATTTAAGAATTGAAAGTTTGTTTTAGAGTCAATAGAGCAGAGAGGAATAATACGGAATTTCTAGGAATTCTTTTGACGCTATGTATATTTGCAAAAAACTGGTGGGTTGCTTTTAATGCAGGGAAGGGGTAACTTCGTGGAAAAATTTCAAGGGGTAACTTCGTGGAGAAATTTAAAAGGAAATTGAGTTCGCACACACAGCACACATTAGAAAAAGCATGAAAATAGCAGTGTCGTAGCCAGGATGGGGCAAGAGGGGACATCTGTGCCCGGGCGCAGCATCAAAGGGGCACCAAATTGATGTTACGAATTTTTAGAATGAAATGTTTTCCATTTTTGGCACACAGAAAGGGGCACAAAATTTTTAGCTATCCCCGGGCGTTAAAAACCCAAGCTACGACTCTGGAAAATAGCCAACTCTTTTGCTAGGATATGAGCTCGGATTGGTTTTAAAAACTCGGCCACAAGTAGGCTTTGACAAATAAAACAAAAAATACAGATAAACAATACAAACTCAGTCGCATATAATTTAAAATCTTGGATCACATTGTAATAAAATTATAGCAGGCTTTAATTTTCCCGTTATTTTTTTTCAGTTAATGACATGTAGATTAATATTAAATCATTGTATTAAAATACAATAATTTTCAATTTTCTGATTTTAATATTCAATATTTAGTATGCTCAATGCTTACATATTTGATTTTTGTCATTACATAAGTTTTTTCCCTTTTCTTTTTTCTTTTAATTTTATTTTACTGTTGAATTTTACTTAGCATAAGTGCAAAGAAAGCAGTGTTTAATAATGAAGTTTAGAGGGCTAAAAAAAGTGAGTGCAAGAGTAGATTGATTTGTAGATTGATAAAAGTTTTTAACAAAACCACTTTTGCGACGTTAAAATCTAAATGCACTCAGATTTTCTTTCTTTCTTTTTTCTTATTCTCTTTTCTCTTCTCTGATTTCTTGCAGCAACTATTTGCATTCTTTATTGTTCGATGAACTGTAGGGCTGAATTCTATAACAGTACGATTAAATTTCATAACATGCTCTGACTAGGTTTCCACAGTACCAATAATTTTTGTTCATAGTCGTCCCTGCGCAAGGATGACACGCAAAATCGTGAAGCGTTCCACAATTTTTAATATTTTTACGAACGAAACACAGCTCCTTTTGAGCAATGTATATGTGGGGAAAGTTGTGACTCCAACCATTACAACTTCAAATGTCCGTTAACAAAAAACTATCACTTGAAACTTCCTGACACTAACACATATCAGTGCTTGAAAATAGCATTAAAAATCAAACAATTAAGAAAAAAAATAGAACTCACAGTTATATTCCTCGTTAGTAGAGGAGAAGAATTGTGAAATACAAGATAAGTAAATAATAACACACTGGAACTTTCAAAAAATTTTAAATTAGAATTTAAAAAACGACCCACTTGACAAAAAAAAAGCGCTCTTTGCATTTATGTATATAATCATGCTATAGATATATGTTCGTAAGTGTATTGTTAAATGTATGTCATTATGCATCAATATGTTATATATTTACCTTTTATGTTTTATATTTGCCTTTATGTTCTGTATTTATCATTATGTTCTACATTTGCCATTATGTATTCGAGTATGAAAAGCACCATATGTCACAGCTATATTGTAATCATATATAAAAAATGTAAATATGTCAAAATTCTTCAAAAAATATAATGTTCAAATAAAGAGATAGTGCAGTTGGACAATACCCACATTACCAATGGTTAAACAATGGGTGTCCGCTGCACTACAACCTGAACCTGTTCACAGTCGCTTTATTCATAGTCACCGTAGTTCCAGTAGTCTCAAACCGGCAGCCCGCGAATATGCTTGTTGCAAATGTGGTATGATAAAGATTTCAAGATTTTAATTATTTAAAGTCTGAATTAACATTATTTTCATTACCATTAAAAATGAACATAGACAATGCATCGGAAAATACACTGCCCTCCAAAAATTAAGGAACAGCATGTTTTTCAATGCTTACCATTAGAAAAATGTCAGTAACGTTTAAATTCACAGTTCATATGCGTGATGGTAACGAAATTTAAGAAAACATATACAAAAGCAATAGCTAAAACTTTTATTTTATAGAAATGAATACTTATATAGGAGTTTGAGAAAAAATGCAAAAATTGTAACTTTTGTTCACGACTGTTGATCTTCAGTTGTTATTACAGTTTCGTGGACAATATCCAGGAGAGTCTTTCAATGTCCAAGATGTCTATCAATGTTTATAAATTTCCAAGTCTTTTTTCCAATTTGTTGAGCCCTTGGGCGATGGGATGGATGGAATTGGGGATGTCACAAGCTGATGCTGTTAGACATCTCAATGTCTCTCGTAGTGTGGTCCATCGACTATGGAATCAGTTTGGATTCAAGGATTCCGTGTCTAGAAGACATGCTCCAGGCACACCCAGAGTTACAACACTTGCGGGAGACCGTTATTTTGCTCTTTCAGCCCGAAGGAGTATAACATTACTGTTTCTCAACTCATGGCAGATCATTTAGTGGCAACAGGAACAAGAATCTCAGTGCGCAGACGCCTGCGCAATACAGGTCCGCATGCAAGACGACCAGTTGCTTGTGTCCCCTTGACCAGAGGACACAGAGGTGCCCGTTTATGTTGATCAAGAGAACACATCTCGTGGAACAGTCAACAATGGACGTCTGTTCTCTTCACAGACGAGTCCAGGTTCACACCGAAGAGGGATTCAGGTCGTCAGCTAATCTGGAGGGAACAGTGCACCAGATACAATTAATCCCACATTGTGGAAAGAGAGAGTTACAAAGGTGGTGGAATAAGGGTCTGGGTTGGGATCTCTCTCGGTGGTCACACTGACCTGCATGTGCTCCATGGAGGAACTTTGACCAGTGTGAGATATCGAGACGAGATCTTTGATCAATATGCTCTGCTATTGGTCCTGGATTTCTTCTGATGGACGACAATGCCTGATGGCACTGAACGCGGGTTGCTGAAGAATATCTTGAGAGCCACGGTATGGAGCGGATGGAATGGCGAACTCAATCCCCATATATGAATTCGGTATATATTTTTGGGACTACCTTAGGGGACAGGTTGCTGGTTAAGTCCTGCTCCAAGGTCGTTAGATGAGCTTGAACAAGGATTACTCCGTGTCTGGTATTTCACTGACCGACAACCTAATTGACAGCATGGAACGTCTCTGCCGCCAATGTATTGCAGCTAGGGGTAGACACATTCCTTATAAGAATGTGTTTGTAATGTTACAGCCCCATTTTCTTCAAAAAACTGTGATATACTCTTTCTCCAAGACTGGATTTCTCTCCCAAGAGTGAAATCTTTTGTTATAAATCATGTTTGTATTGAACTTCAGAAACATTATATGTCGCATTCATTAAAGAAGTGTTTAGTGAACATATTCTGAAAACCTCTTGTTTCTATGTTGCTTCATTCTCAAATTAGACACAAAAACATTCCTTAACTTTTGGAGGGCAGTGTATATAAAAAGAGCTGAATAATTTACAACGTGATTCAAATTTTATTATTATACTATTTAAGACTTCAAGATATAGATTATTAATTATTATTACTAATTGTTAAAAAATAAATATGCTCAGTTACAAATTTTTGCAGTGAGAATATAACGTTGTTTGGGATTACCTTTATAAGCAGACAGAAATTTTTCAAAGTTGAAAATTAATATGAATCCAATTGACCAATAAACTTCTACAATCCGTGATAAAGAAGATTTCCAGTAATTATTGCCCATTGCACGGATATTATGTGCTAACAAATTTTGTGTTTACATACAAAATTGTATGGGCTTCAAGTACCTCATCCTGTTCTCCAATTTTACCCAAAATCTTTATACGAAAGAACAAAGCTTAAACACAGAAAACAGAAATTTTTTAATGTTTTATGTATCCTGTACGAAAAATTCGTCAAACACATACAGACAGACATCATTGTAAAAATAATCAAAACGCATTGTGGTGACCGTAATTCGTGCTGCAATATAAGCTCACAATTAAATGTTTTGAACCCAAAACATTACGTCCCTTACTTATATAGTATATATGTTGGCGGGAGATAAAAAGATCATCTGTATACTTTTTTAGAATTATTTTTTGTGTTCTTTAAATAAAATTTAATTTGTTTTGAAATTTTAAATCAATCTACAGAACTAATCGAACCGGACTATGCAACGTATTGCTGCATAAAGCAGTGAGAAAATTGAATTATAAAGGTCTTGTTGAAACGTACAGTAAAAATATTGATTTGTGTTTTTGAAAACTTAACAGCTATTTTCAACTAACCTCGAAAATGCAATAATAAGGAAAAAAAACATGCAGCGAATTTTTAACATCGATATCTTTCTTTATCTACATAACATAAATAAAATTAAAGACCAATTGCATATTATCCGGAAATCAGAAACATGAGAGATAATGCTAAATACTGATGTGAAGAAACAATAGAAAGGATAAAAGTAAGATAAATTACCAATAGAATCTGATAAAAATAATAAAACATAAATCTATTAATAAAAGCACAGTAATTGGAGGCGATATAGTCTTATCAGTAGGTATCAAGGAAGGCAAGCTTTGTTAAATGTAAAATTTATCGTCAGATGCAAATTATTTGCAACCTTGATATATTACGGTACGCTATGCACAGCTCTCATTTCCGATCATTCGCTTCTTTGGCGAAGTTATACATTTTCGAAGTGTTGAGCCGTATACGTTCTGAATTCTGGTTATTGCCAGAATTTTATTTATTTAACTATTTTTGTTTATTTATTTATTTATTTTTGTATTTTTGTTCTATTAGCATCTAGTCAGAGGAAATTGAGGAATACGGAATTTAGTTTTGAGAATATTGATGGTCGCTTAGAGATAAAAGAATAATAAAAAAGGAATGATAAAATCAAATACAATTAAAAAAAATCTGATGTGGATACCACATGACTTTTTTCCACAGCCTATTGAATTATACATATTTTTTCTGCACTTTATTTAAACTTATTTCCTCTAATTATTCTAATTTAATTAACTCACTCCTCAATATAAGTTAAAAATGACATCAAAAACTGCAAATTTTGAAATTAGATATTCTGATCTTTTTTTTTTTTTTTT
>KK113694.1:198162-216666 GCA_000611955.2 Stegodyphus mimosarum
GCGGGAGTCATTTCTTGCATTTTTATTTTTTCACAACAAGTATAAAAGTTTCCCAAATGTGAATATATTAACCGTCATTTAAAACATTTTTGTAGTTGAAAGTATATGACTACGACCAACGATTGCGATTTCAAAGAAGGCCGGGTAAAGACCTTACATAAAGGACGGGGTAAGGCAGCTGGCAATACATATAATTTTGGTTCTACTGATTGCAATAAAAAGGATAGGTGCAAATTAAATACTATAATAGTCTCATATACAAAATTTCAACGTTCTACGGCTTATTAGGCCCACCAGCGGCCGAGCGGTAATGACGCTGAACACTGGTAGTTCGGTCCGAAGTTCGAATCCCGCGAACGGGCTGGCTGCATGGGCGTTTTCGTGGTTTTCCCCATGTGTAACGTGTATACGAGCCAGTTTCCCTCAGAAAGTCCTCCACGAAGGCATCCCTCGCTTTAGGCAGATAGCCCTCTTGTGCTTTGCCATAATTGAATAACCTAACCTAACCTACGGCTTATTATTTTTTAGTTTTGCGAGATAAATACGTTAATTCGTACAGACGGCACGAAAAAGTCCATTTTGAATGCATTTTATAATCCGTTTTGGAATAAAGAGTCCTTTATTCTGTCCTTAAGTACAGACGGCATGCAAAAAAATAGCCAAAATGGATATTTCCGCTAAAATTTTATAATCCAAATTTTTTCGCAGTTATTATACTTCCTTTATTTCGTGCAAGAATGTAAAATGAAAAAGGAAATCTGAAAGCTTTCTGGTTTTATATTACGCCCAAAGGGACTTTTTTGAACGTTTTGTGTTATTTATTAAATATCATGTTCTTCGCACATAAACCATAACATTCAATACAACAGCAATATCGCAAAATAATTTTAAAATGACAATATCTTTAGAATTTCTGATACACAGTCTCGCGCGATGGAGATAAAAATGTTTCTTTTTCTTTACTCTTTTTTTTTTTTTTTTTTTATTTTTTTTTTGCACTGCTGCCATTGTTTGCTTTTAAATCGTTGAGTTTCTTAATCAAAAATTCGTTAAAGTTTTATAAAATACGAAATAGACAATAAACCAAATTCCGAATTCCAAGTTCGGGCTTCCAGATGTCCATATTCTAATGGAGGACAACTTATTGAAAATTTCACGTCTCTAGATACCGTTGTTTTTTCGCAGCGCAAGAAACATATATACATTCATGCGGATTCTTCATCATTTAATTTTTTTAAATATAATGCAGGGCTCTAATATTTGGTGGCAACAATTTGAAAAGTGATCCGACATTTACAGTGAATCAACGCAAAATGCCAAAAGTGAAATTAATAGCCCTTCTGGACTAACGCCCTTTGAGCTAAAAGTATTTTAATGAATAATAATTGTTTAAAAAAAGAAAATTCATTTATTTACACGCCGCTTAATGTGATCACATTTGTCCATGACTGCTTTGATAATATTAATCGAATGGTAACACTAAGCGATGAGAAAATAACGCTCTGCAAAGCAGGACAGGACTTAAACTGTTTTAATATAAGTACTTTCATAGCATTTCAACAAGGAAAAGTCATTAATAGTGAATTTCTGCAAGCTTTATGCAAAAGCTTATTTATAAACTGTATCTAATGCTTCTACAAGTTATTTGACCAACGTTGTATCCTTAAGCTCACCGTAGAGCGTTCTTTATATCAGCATTTATAGACAATGCAATGATTTTATATTTATGTTCTCCAGAATGGTTATTACATGATGGGCTTGGAATTTTTTCAGAAAACCCTGACAGTTATTCCTATTGTTGCGTGCGTACGGGTTCGTTATGGAGTGAACTCACAAGAAAAATTTTTTCTTTCCACAAGAAATAAATCAAAATGCTGAAACATTTCTTCAGAGACATTCATACAATATCACAATATCTCAAGCGTTAAGCAAAACTCGATTAAAAAACAGAGAATCTATTTCTATCTCACAGCGAAATCATCACACTCAATAAAAGCATTAAGTAAACAAACAGTTCGCTTAAAACAGCTACAACTACAACTGAGATGAGCTATTTTAATTCGGCTTTTATAAGCCTTTTAATTATTTGCTAGAATATTCTGGTAAAACCTCGATTTTTTTTCAGATTTGTGGATGGCAAGAGTAATTACGAGATATTTATTTATTTAATATTAAATGCAAGCGCTCTCGTATTTTTATTCCGACGTAGCTTTTTCTTCAAAGATCATCTGCGTTACATGGGAAAATAAAGCAATTTTAATTACAATTCTAAATAAATACGAAATCCGTAACGCACCCTTCCCAAGGATTGCACGTCTCGGGCAGTACAATCCCTAGACAGGAAGTCAAACTTAAATGTAAGGCATCAATGTAGTAATAAACATTACATTACAATAACAAAATAAAAACAATAATTACAATAAGTAACTTTCAGTAAATCAAATACTATCAAACGGTAAATACAATTCAAATACTATTAAATACTAAATACAAATACTATCAAATACTAAATACAAATCAAATACTATCAAATACTAAATACAAAAAGGATCATGGTCTTACACTATTTACTATTATATACGCTACGTAGTATGGCCTAGTAAGGAGCTAACCTGTCGTAATGGAAGACGAAAAACGGCGTCATTCAGCCTGTTTAGGACTGTGTAAGGACCATCCCAAGGTCACTGTAGTTTCGGAGAAAGTTCTTTTCGACGAGTCGGATTCCATAAACACACCTTGTCTCCTTTGTTGAAACGATGTTTTGTAGTTCTCGTGTAGTAGCGGGCCTTCATCGTCTCCGTCGTCAGTTGACTCGCTCTCGTGCAAAGTTGACTCGCTCTTGTGAAAAGTTGTGCATTACTTCTGTAGAATAAAAATGACGACTTCCATCTACAGAACAAACATTTATCTATGCTTTGAAGACGTAGAAACATAAGTAAGATACATGAATTATACAGTACTTAGCGCTTCTCGCGTGCATCCGATACTCACCACAGACTTTGGTTAACTCTTTCTGGAAAAAAATATTACGCAGCAGAGAGCTTGCTTATTATGCGCATGCTCCAGGGGAATCAACGGCGGGTGCCAACATACCCCCTTTCGACGTTGATTCTCCTGTTCCTGAAAAGTAAAACAAAATACATATTAGACAGTATTCAGTCCTATAATTGTACAGCAGTTCTGATGTTTAACAGGTGTCAGGGGTTTGGTTAACATATCAGCTCCCATTTCACTGGTAGGTATGTACTGCACATTCAGTTCGCCGCGTTCATATACTTCACGCACAAAATGATGGCGAATGTCTATGTGCTTTGTACGTGAATGAAACACTGAGTTCTTTGTATTTTTCTGAGCTCCTTGATTGTCGCAGTATATTGTTGTTGGACTTTCTATGCTGTAACCCAGCTCTTTCAAGAAACGGCGCAGATAGACGGTTTCTTTGGCGGCTTCAGACAGAGCCATATATTCCGCCTCCGTTGAAGATAGAGCTACATTATGTTGTTTTCGTGATTCCCAGGTTATGGCAGAACCACTTAGTATACATACAAAACCTGTGTGAGATTTTCGATCATTGACATTTGATGCCCAATCTGCATCCACAAAGGCGATGAGTGGTTTTCCTGTTTTTGTATAAATTAGTCCTTGATCTTGGGTCCCCTTTAGGTATCGAAGTATTCTTTTCGCAGCATGCCAATGTTCTTTTCCTGGGTTGTTGTTAAATTGACTTAAGAAATTCACGGCGTATGTGATATCTGGCCTAGTAGCTACTGAAAGGTACATAAGTGATCCTATCAGATTTCTGAATGGAACATTTTTCATGTCAGCGATTTCGTTTTCGTTTTTTGGACTCATCTCCTTTGATAATTTTTTGCAGTGATCTATAGGTGAAGCTACGGATTTAGCATTTTGCATATTGTACCGATTTAAAATATCGTCAATGTATTTCTTTTGAGAAATTTTAATTGAATTCTCATTTTGGAAAAATTCTATGCCTAAACAATAATGTAATTTTTCGAAGTCTTTCACTTTAAAAGCAGAAGCTAAACTATCGCGAATTCTTTCATACGTTTGCTTAGAATCGGTAAAAACGATAAGATCGTCTACATATACAATTATAATTGTTTCACTGCTAGACGACTTTTTAATATAAACACAATTATCTGAATTAAGAGATTTAAATTTCATGGATTTTAATTTTTCATCTAACTTTTTGTACCACTGACGTCCCGACTGCTTAAGACCGTATAACGATCGCTTTAAAAGACACACTTTATCTGAATTAGTTTCATCGCGAAAACCTTCGGGGATTTCCATATAGATTTCTTCATCTAAATTTCCATTTACATAGGCCATTACAAAATCTAATTGGTAACCTTTCAGACTGTGTTCTACAGCGTAGGCTAAAACTGTTCTTATAGAACTTAATCTAGCAACAGGGGAAAAGTTTTCAGTGAAATCAAAACCAGGGGTTTGGGCACACCCTTTAGCAACTAGCCTAGCTTTGTATTTTTCGATAGTGCCGTCGTGATTGTATTTTAATTTAAGAACCCATCTACTACCAATAACTTTCTTATTTTCAGGTCGATTTACCAATTTCCAAGCGTTTTCTTGAACAAGGGAATTATATTCTGATAGCATAGCATTACGCCAATTTTCAGCATATGGTCCATTTAATGCCTCTTGCACCGTAGGATTAATGCTTTCCTCAACAACATTTTGAATTTGTTCATTTTTATTTACAACTGTATACTGATATTCCTTTTTAGGCCTTCCGGGCAAACCTGTTTTTATTTTCTTGGGTCGACCAGGCCCCCTTTTAATCAGGATAGGAGACACTGATTCGCTTTCTAAATCACTTTCGCTTTCATTTTCAGATTCAGAGTCAGTTGGCGACACCTTGCCGTTCAGAGGTGATGATTTATCACGACATAGTTTGTTTATAATTTTCTCTTCCGGAGCGAAAGGCAGAGATATTTCTTGTTCTGAGTCATAACTAGAGCAGTTTTCAAACTCATTAACAAATTTTACGTCTCTGCTTATTATCACTTTACGTGCCTCAGGATCCCAGAGTCTATACGCTTTTGATTCATCAGAATAGCCAATAAAAATACATTCTTTAGACCGAATATCAAATTTGCCTATTCCTGGCCTTTTATTTAATGGAAATGCTTTTTGGCCAAAGGTTCTGAAGTGAGAGACAGCTGGCACTCTGCCAAAAATCACTTCATAAGGTGTTTTTGTTTGACCTTTCAAACCTCGCGTAGGACAGCGATTTCGAATGTAAGCAGCCGTATTGACGGCTTCGGCCCAGAATTTATGAGGCAGATTGGACTGTAATAATAAACATCGCGCCATTGAAACTAAAGTGCTATTTAATCTTTTCGCGACTCCATTCTGGGCTGGTGTGTAAGGAGTGCTCTTTTCGTGTTTTATTCCCGCGTCATTAAGAAATTTATTAAAGTCTTTCCCTAAGTATTCTAGCCCGTTATCCGTTCGGAGAATTTTGATTTTGGAGTTAAGTTTATTTTCAAAAGATGCTTTGAAATTTATAAAAGCTTCTTTAACTTGTTCCTTAGATTTCAGAAAATAAACATGAACGTATCGAGATTTGTCATCGATAAATGTTGCGAAATAAAATGATCCGCCTATTGATTCGACTCTCATGGGACCACACAAATCAGAATGAATTAGATTTAACAACTCAGTACTTCTATATTCAGATTCTTTGGGAAGGGGGGTTGCGGTTTGTTTACCCTGAATGCATACCTTACAGGTAGAAAGAGAATCATTTTGAGAAAAAGAAAGACCTCTAACCATGTTATTTAATAGAAGTTTTTTAAGATCGTTTTCATTTAAATGGCCAAATCTTGTATGCCATTGATCTATTTCTTTAGCAATTGATAGAGATTCGAATATTGGCATGACATAATAAAGATCATTTTCGCGTTTAGCTAAAATTACTGTTTCATTATTAGAATTAATTATTCTAGCACATTTTTCTTTGAAAATTACTGAATAATTATTTGCAGTTACTTTAGATACAGAGATTAAATTATTTTTCAAATCAGGCACACACAATACATTTTCGAGTTTGATACTTTCGGTTTTAGAACCTATGCGAACTTTAAATTTAACAGTTCCTTTCCCGATAGCTTTAACTATTTTATTAGCAGCTAATTTAACATAAATATCACCTACCTCGTGAATTTCTTGGAAAAGCTCTTTGCTGTTACACATATGTGATGTTGCACCACTATCTAGACAAAAAATGTCTTTAGAATCACTATCTGTGCATGATGCGGCCCTTTCTTGTTTCACCGAATTCTGATTTTCTGCAGACATCGCAATTTCTCCAAGGCGTTTGCTTTTATTTTCCTTGTTTTTCTTCCTACATTCCGATGCTCTATGCCCGTATATATTGCAGAAGTTGCATCTGTAGTTAACTGGATACTTTCGGTTTGCAGACGTCTCTAGTTTCGGTTTAGGAACCGGTCGTTGATTATACTTCCGATCTTTTGAATAGAATGCTTGTTGTGATTCACAATACGATGAATTTTTATTTTTGCGGGCGTTAGCTTCTTCCAGCAGTTTAATTTTCAACATGTCTGGAGCAGGCAGTTCATCACGAGATTCAATGGCAATTCGAAAGCTTTCATAAGAGTTCGGTATGCTATATAAAAGCAATATTGTTAGCAAATCATCCGCAATGTCGATTTCCATCTCTTTTAGCTTGTCCACGAGAATGAAAAAATCATTTAGGTGATCAGTCATTTCTTTAGTATCGGTCATTTTTGTAAAAAGCAATTTTTTTAGAATTGTGGCCTTTCTGGCTGGCCCTTTCGATTCGTAAATAGAGTGCAATTTACTCCATAGTTCATGGGATGTTACACAGTTTTTTACTTGTGTAAGTTCACTGGGTGAAATTGATAGGATTATATCCGCTCTTGCTTTTTGGTCAGTAGATTTCCATTTAGCATAACCTTCATCACCAGTTTCTGGTTTCGTAATTTTCCCAGTTACATAGTCCCAATGATCATTTTTAATCAGTATTGCTTCCACTTGCAATTTCCACGTGTCAAAATTGTCCTTTTTCAGCTTTTCAATTGAAACTGTATTTGTGGTCGTCATTTTCGATTTCAGTCGACTCAGCTTAGCTTGCCGAAAGAATTTTACACAGACGGTTGTATTGCGCAGTTATGCAATGCCTGGGCCCATAACCAATGTAGAATAAAAATGACGACTTCCATCTACAGGACAAACATTTATTTAAGCTTTGAAGACGTAGAAACATAAGTAAGATACATGAATTATACAGTACTTAGCGCTTCTCGCGTGCATCCGATACTCACCACAGACTTTGGTTAACTCTTTCTGGAAAAAAATATTACGCAGCAGAGAGCTTGCTTATTATGCGCATGCTCCAGGGGAATCAACGGCGGGTGCCAACAACTTCAAACCGGGCCTCTAGATCTTGAATGTATTCCTATGCGATGCAGGCGCATCCGAAGAGCGACCAAACAAAAGAACACATGACAGACGAAGGTCACGACCGAAGAGTATCTGAGATGGGGAACAGCCGGTTAGTCTCGTGGACGGCACTGCGGTAAGCCAGTAAAAACTGTGGTAATTCTTGTTCCAATCTTGCTGGTTTCTGGAAACCACTAATGTGAGGTTATTGAGGATGGTTCGATAAAACCTCTCTACCATGCCGTCCGACTGGGGATGTAAAGGCGTCGTTTGGGTTTTGTCAATGCCGAGTAGCTTGCAGAGTTCTAGCGCTGTATCATTATCTCTGCAACTGTGACAGCCTCTTGATCAGGAATAGGATACGCAGTAATCAATGACAACGAGGATGTATTTGTTGCCATCAGCAGCTCGTGACAGAGGTCCTAAGATGTCAAAGGCGATACGTTCAAAAGGTGCTCCTACATTGTAAGTCGCAGCTTCGCTCACCTGCGTTTCTTCGGTCCTTTCCCACTTGCACAGGCGTCGCAAGATCGGCACCACCTTTGTACTTCATCCTTTGCATTATTCCAGCAGAAACGTTCCCGAACACTCTGCAAGGTCTCCATTATTCTGAAGTGGTCTCCTGCAGGGCTCCTATGTAGTTCTTTAAGGACGTCCGGGATTCGGGATCTTGGGAATAGCAGCTGCCATCGGGAATGTCTTTCCATCATCCGATTCGAATTTCCGGTACAAGACGCCGTTTCGAATATGGTGTGAGTCCCAGAGAGCCCAATATTATTTTGTCATGGGACTACAGCTCGAAATGTCCTGCCAGATAGGTTTTCTGTTTGAGCTCTCCATTAAATCAATTATGGGTTCAATGTCACGGTCTTCCAGCTGGTCTTTCCTGATTTCCTTATCACTCCATGGGTCTGGATCAGCCGATGTAGCTGTAATTTGTCGTGCGACTGGATTAAGCAGCTGGTATTTAGCTTCGGCCCTGGAACAATATCGGCAGTTTTTTTGGGCAAGGTCTTCTAAACAAGGCATCAACGTTTCCGTGCGATGATCCCTTGCGATGACGGATAGTGATGTCATATTCCTGGAATCTTTGTATCCACCTGGCTATCTGACCCTCAGGATTCTTGAAATTTAAGAGCCAGGCCAATGATTCATGATCCATGCCGAGCAGGAATTTACTGCCGTATAGTTAATGATGGAAATGTTCTACGGCTTTGACTATGGCGAGCAACTCTTTTCTGGTGACAGAGTAATTCCTCTCCGGTTTAGACAGGCACTTGCTCCAGTAAGCCACTACACGTTCTCGGCCCTCTATTTCTTGGGACAAAACAACGCCGACACTTTCGTTTCTCGCGTCCGTGTAGAGAATAAATGGTCTGTCGAGCTGAGGATTCGTCAGAACTGGAGCAGATGTTAAAGCTTCCTTGAGGTTCTTAAATGCATCCTCACATTCTTTTGTCCACACGAACTTTTGCTTGCTCTCTGTTAGCTTGTGAAGGGTTCTTGCGATGGAAGAAAAATCCTTCATAAATCTCCTATAGCAGGTGCAAAGCCCTAGAAAGCTTCTCAGCAGTGGACATTTTCGGGACGTCTCCAGTCTTTAACTGCTGACACTTTTTCAGGATCCGTGCGCACACCTTCAGCAGAGATGACATGTTCGAGGTAAGTCATTTCCTGTCTGAATAATTTGCATTTAGCGAGACTCAGCTTCAGATTGGCTTCTTTCAGTTTCTGAAGCACCTTTCCAAGATTTTCCAGATGTTTTTCGAAACTGTTCCCGACGACGATGATGTTGTTGCGAAGCAAAAATTTTACGGGTTTGCTTTTTACATTTTATTTAACTCTTAGCCTAACCTTCCTGACTAGTGCCAGACAAACTTAAAATACATTACTTAAATTCTCATAAAAATATATTGAAATTCGTAGAATCAAATCATAGAGTCTGGTGATCGAAAACTAAATAATTTATACCTTGTAAGATCTCGTGGCCCCAACTTGTCAGAAACTGGGGTAGTGATTGCTATTATGTGTGAATTTACACAGAAACGTGAGAAGGGTTTAAAGCCCTTTTTATTTTATCTTAAAAATGACAAATGCGTCTACTTGGCGCTCACAAACTGCGCCAACCCGGTGGTTAACTGAAACAAAACGTAAATCTGAAAGTAATGACGAGATGAACAAATATCAAAACACTACTGACGAGGCTCTGAGATCCTAAACTAACCGCGTTTTTAATAACCACTGAGTTTCAGCAAGGTTACTGATTAAGCAGTTGAAAACTAGCACTTCTGCAAACGTAGGCACACAAGCCGACACGCACCGATCTAAATTCTACGGAGCAACTTCACTAGCGTAGCTTTAAAGCAAGACTCTCACACTCTGGTTTCGTCTACTATTTAATTCAACTAGCTTCTGCTAAATTTGAATAAACTGCGCGTGCTACTTCAATTTACATACTCTGGCACGGGCATTTCTAGGGGAAAATGAAGACTAAACAGGAAAGATAACTTAAAATAAATGTTAGTTAAAATAAATATAAACCCTACAACCTTAAGCTAGATTAAATTACCTTAAATCCTCAATTAAGGTTAATTAAGGTTTATCATATCAACTCTCAACTTTTAAGTTCAATAAAAAATGAAAATATCCTCCCTGATGTTTTGTTAAAATCAAATGATTATTACTCAACTAAAATTACTTTACCATAACAAATTCATCAACATGCTATCTCTCACTAAAACTAACTACTTAGCTCTACTTCCTGAAAACACATAAATCTCAATACAATTCTAGAGATAGCCACTAACACCTTTCATTTAAATATAACACAAAACAATTTAAAACACCAGGGAAAGATAAGTCTCACACTAAGAAGTCAAAACACCAGCTCAGTTAAATTAATAAACCTGATCGTATAGTTACAAACCTCATTAAATTCTCCTACGCCCGCAATTAACTATCCAGGTTCGAAAGGAAGTTTAACCATGTTTTCCGAAAGGATCACATGGGTGACCATACAGTAGACCACAAGACAAAAACACAAAATATGCAATAGTAAATCAATAACATACATTTATTTAACGGAATTTAACGGAACTACGGATAGCTGATAAGACTACCTCTACAAAAACATTATCCAAAATAAATTACTCGTAAAATTCTCATATGACAATTTGTACAACTATCAATATTACACCCAAAATTACTAGTCATGCACTTTACAATAATTCGTAATTACCACTGAGCAATAATCAAGTAGTTACAAACAATTTTACAATCATTAAATAGTTATAAATCTTACCAAAATTTTAATAAACACTTTACAGCAGCGAATATTTTAAATAGCACTCAAGAAATTTAAGATCACAAGTAAAGCTAATTCAGAAGAATTTATTATTCTTTCACCTGTGACACCTCAGTATATTTCTCTTCGGACATACAGATATAGCTAAATTTCTTAATAGAATCACGCATTTATTCTCTCTTAATTAAATTTTAAGTGATGACACATGACACTTAAACATTTAAAAAATAAAAATCACTCCCCCAAATTAGTTAAATCATTAGTAATAAACATAACGAGAGGGAAAAAAAATCACTCACAGAAAAGCCGCATACCGACCAACTGTGGGACCGGAAGAACTGTCTGACAATTTCTTGAAATCATAGAAAACCATATGTCTGTTCTATAGCACAAATGTGGAAAACGTTCGGCGGTGAAATAGCTTCTTCCAACGGTGGAATACTTTTCATAATCCTGCACTGTACTCAGTCAAAGAGCAGTCTTCCCTTTTCTTTCGAGTTCCAAGATGAGGGTGACGGCAGAAAAAATGCAAACTGTGTAGTCGACCATTCTTCTATGTTCTCCAAAGCAATCGGGAGCTTCAGTGTGAGCTTTAAAACACCTAAAAGAAGTCTCGAAAATCTCAGCAAAATCTTTTTTAAATCTCCGTGTGCGACAATTTTTAAAAACTCGGGACGCTCAAAAGTGGACAGCCTCTATAATTACTATTGGTTCAAAAAAATCCATGAAATTAAAATTCACCAATCCTATAAAAAACAGCAACCCTCTCAGACCCCTAGAGCCGGAGCAATGAATACCAACCAAAATTCTAAGAAAATCAGTCTCCTCTTTTCACGGTGACAAGCCCCTATTTTCAACCGCAAAATCAAGGGATGTTTATTATGTAAATCAGTTAACGTTGCGACTCTTCAGACAAATCCTAAATACCATTACTCCATAATTCTATCAAGAGTCGCCGCCGCTAGAGCTGTTCGCCTTTAAACGAGAAAAACACATGTTCGCCCCCGCAATATAAGGGGACGAAAAATCCAGTTGGCCGCCGACACTTGACCCCAAAATTCTCCGTCCGTGAGAACGCAAAAACTGCCTATTGCTGTGCAAGCTTTTCTGTTAATTTAAAAGAACTTTACCCCGACCAAATGAAAGAATTTAAGCAACAGTATAATTTAAGAATTACATCTCAAACATGGACATAGAAATTTCACTGTTCCCTGTAAATTAATAAAATCATTAAGCACTGTAAAATAATAATTAAGGAATCTACACAACAATGTCATCCAGGTATATCAGACAGGTTTCGTAGGAAAGACCTATTAAAACAGTCTCCATTAGGTGTTCGAATGTAGCCGGCGTATTGCATAGTTCAAATGACATCACCTTGAACTGCCAAAGCCTTGTCCTGTAGTAATTGCCGTCTTTTCTCAGTCATCAGGATATATTTCTACCTGCCAATATCCACTCTTTAAATCAAGTGTCGAGAACTACTTACATCCAAAAAGAGTGTCCAGAATGTCGTCAATTCTAGGAAGAGGATAACTGTCTTTCTTCGTAACCTCATTCAACCGTCGATAGTCAGCGCAAAATCTGGTTGAAATGTCTTTCTTCTTCACCAGGACGATGGGAGATGCCCAGGGACTTGCTGAAGGCTGGACGACATTGCTTTCTTGCATGTCCTTTAAAAGTGTTCGTACCTCTTTCTGCTTCGCAATCGGCAGACATCTTGGATGTTGCTTGATTGGTTGATGATCACCAGTATTGATTCTATGTTGAGTCAGACTGGTTCGACCCACCTCAGAAGACGAGCGGCAGAAAACATCTTGAAGATCTTTAATGACACGTTTGGCAGCATTCCTTTCTTCATCGCTTAATTGCCCATTCTGCAATAACTCTGATGTAATGCTCTCTTAAGACACGGTTTCTGGGATATTACTTTTTCTTTCAACGCTGGTTACTGCAGTACATTCTGCAACCACTTCATCTTTCTTAATAAGTCTCCCCTTGTCAGTTTATAAGGTATTTCTCCAGCCTTCTTCGCATGCCTTCGTGGTGCAGTGGTCTGCATGCTCGACGCGTAACCGAGAGGTCCGTGGTTCAATTCCCGGCGAAGGCTTTGCTCATTTTTCATGTCCGATGTTTCGAAATAACTTAATGTCTCTACACTGGCGCCCGAACTAAAAAGGTGGTGGATGATGATTCTCCACTACCGCGATTTGGCGATTGGGTCCCCCAAACCCCAGTCGCCCTTTAAAAGGGGGAGTATATAAGGTATTTCTCCCGCCTTCTTCGCATGCCTTTGTGGTGTAGTGGTCTGCATGCTCGACGCGTAATTGAGAGGTCCGTCGTTCGATTCCCTGCGAAGGCGTTGCTCATTTTTCATGTCTGATGCTTCGAAATAACCTAATGTCTCTACAGCGTCAGTTCTGCCTTCTATAGCCTCGAATTTATTTTTTATTACGCTGGTAATTTCTCTTTTCGTTTCCTCTTGACCATCTTCAATCTTTTCGCGAACAGCCTTCATTTCTTCCTTAACAGATTCCTCCATCTTTTCTTGAACAGCTCTCATGTCTTCTTTAACGGAAACTTGACTGGCTTCCATCTTTTCTTGAACCGCTTTCATATTCTGTTTAACGGAATCTTCGCCAGTTTTAATTTCTTCTTTAAATGCAGCAAAGGATGCCATAAATTGCCTTTCTTCCATTGCTCGTGTAATTTACATTCAAAATTCTAATCCCACTTCTGACACCAAAAACTGTTGCGTGCATAACTGTCATAACTTCGCATTCAATCCATAACTGTCGTTATGGATTGAAGGCCCAAGTCGTTAAAAAGTGAACAAAAGTTTATTCTTTCCACAAAAAATAAATCAAATTGCTGAAACATTTCTTCAGAGATATTCGTACAATATCACAGTATCTCAAACATTAAGCAGAACTCAATTCGAAAACAGAGAATCTAATTCTATCTCACAGCAAAATCGCTACAATCAATAACAGCATTAAGTAAACAAACAGTTCGCTTAAAACAGCTACAACTATAACTGAGATGAGGTGTTTTAATTCGGCTTTTATAAGCTTTTTAATTATTTACTAGAATATTCTGATAAAACCTCGATTTTTCTTGAGGTTTGTGGATGGCAACAGTAATTACGAGATATTTATTTATTTAATATAAAGTGCACGCGCTCTTTTATTTTTACTTTTCCGACGTAGCTTTCTCTTCAAAAACTGTGTGCTTCGCGTGGGAAAATAAAACAATTTTAATTACAATTCTAAGTAAATAGCTAAACAAATACGAAATTCGTAACACTATCATCTTCTGTCTGATCGTTTTGGAAATCAACAGACAAAAGGTTGCTTTTATTGCCTAATTTTAAATGACTGACTTAACAAGAACTAAGCAATTTATTCACTTAATCCTTTATTTTTTTCAGTCATTTGGTAACTTCTGAAATTTGTTTTAACCTTACTTAAAATTTTGAATACTACAGTTTGAAAAATCTATTCTGTAATATTTTCACCCTGTTAACTGAAATGTAGATTCCAATAAATGATGTGTCTTCTAAGCTTTCGTGTACAAACACGTAGATCTTCGGCAATTCGATAGCAATATCCGAATGATAATGGTAACTGCGATCTTATTAATCCACGTCTACTGGAATCCATTTTACATTAACTGCCATGGAAAAAAATTTTCGGTTTACGAACATTTAGGTTAATGAAAAGCTTTCAGGTAGGAATTAAATTCGTGAACCAAAGTTTCGCTCACTGTGCCTTTTTGTCAACAGTGCAAGTCCGGGAACTTTACGATCCACCCATGTATACCTATTATATCGAGAAATGTAGACTAAACACATTGGACATTTGCAAAATGCATGGAAATCACCTTGGCGAGTCTGCCTCTATTTTAGAAGAAATTCGGATAAAATTTGTTACCAGCTGTCGAATTTATTTGTTATGAAATTTTTAATCCTGAACAGCGAACTGCGAAACGAAATGCTATGAGTGCAGGTGTTCACATTTATAGATACATTTCTATAAATGACGGAAAAGTTGCTTATTTTCCTCGAGCTATTGATTTCTTACTTCTTTTTTTTTTTCAACTTTCTTTATCGATCAATCCCTTTTAGGGATTGTTATGCAATTGAATGCATCACTATATAAAAATAAAACTGTCTAGTTTTACAGTTTCAGAAGATGGAAAAAAAATCTTTAAGGAAAAAAATGGGATTTACTGCATTAATAAGGAAGTCTGGTCCTCCTGTCAGTCTGAATATAACATGAACATTTTTAATATTAAAAGAAGAAATGTTCAATTACTGGATGTTTTGGAAATTATGATTTACTTGGGTGAAAAATTATTAAGGAAAAATATGGCAAAATATGACAATTAGTAAAACATTATTTTGCACGTCTAACAATTTGAAGGAAGTAAGAAAGTAGCAACAACTTACACGTATCGAAAAATAGGGTTTGTGCTGTGTTACATATTTAAAAAATTAAGAACATTTTAATCGACTGATATCCAACCGATTTTGCCTCAAGTGCTATTTTTAAATTTCTGCAGTCATCGCGGGTAACCGTTGTTTTGTTTGGAAAATAAGAATTTCATAAAAATATGTGATTTTACTGGATAAGTTCTCTTTCCAAATAATAAGAAAAATTAGTACAAACCGGCAAAAAGAACTGAAGAAAATGAACTAATTTTCATAAGTTCAAACAATAATGTAGGTTCGCAAATGTATTGTAGGTTCAAATTAATTTAATTTCAAATTAAAAAATGAACAGAAGCACATACCAATAAACTAATTACTAAATACAAGAAATGCGACTGTTAAATTGTCAAGTATCTTATTCTCAGTACTATATTAAGTCATTAATTTGCTATTAATGAGTAATTTGATTATTAATATTCTTCGACAGCTTATTAAAATATGGCGTATATTCTGATACCACAGCATGCCATACCATATTGTTTTTCGCATGCTCTGTAGGCAACATATCTCTATACTTGCTTTTTATTGTTATAAGTTGTGAAAAAGTCTATTCACGGAGGTATGTTGACCCAAAACATGCTTTCACTGTTAGTGCACACCTAAGTACGCTTTTGTATTTAGTAAATTCCCTTAGTTGAAAACCTTCATTGCTTTTATTTTCTATCGACAGCCCAATAAACCCAGTATTATTCCCCATCACAGCCACTGCACTGTCGATTGTGATTGTGACGAGTTTTCCTATTGGCATCTCTTCACTAATATAGTTTTTAACTCCCTCATATATATCTTGACTTCGAGTATGTTTTGCCAGAGCCAAAAAGGTCAACAGTGCGTCTTTCATGAAGTCAGGTCAGTAGATTTATCAAATTGCGAAGAAAATACTTTTTTTTTTTTTTTTTCAGATCACTTGTCACTTACACGTAGACGTAGCTCTCCATATCGTCTCTCGTCGTACCAAAGCATTTCATGACAGAGGCATATCTTTTATAGGTGAGATTATTTCATTTCTACTTTGAAATTCGTGAAATAAAGACTCTGACATTATTATTATTACTATCTAAGGCATTACATGGAAACGTCTAAGGCATTACATGGAAAGGAGGGACGCCGTCGTGGAGGACGTTTTAAGGGAATCTGGCTCGCATTAACACGTTACACATGGGGAAAACCATGGAAACACCCATGCAGCCCGACCGTTCGCGGGATTCGAACCTCGAACAGAACTACCAGTGTTGAGGGACATTACCGCTCGGCAGTTGGTGGGCTCAAGACTTCGACATTGCCAGCATAGTTTCCTTCGCAATAATGTCACTTGAATATGCCTTTTTAGGGAACGCAAAAATGTAACTTACTTTGAAGGATGCTTGTGTGCCATTCTTTGTTTCCTTTTTTAGAATATAAAGATTTCTTTATTTAGAGGAAATTTCAATGATTGAACTTTGTGTCCACGTAAAGCAAACCTGAGTGAATATTTATCACTGAAATCCTTGCGAAAGGTTTTATGATGACGTTCAGCATTCGAGCTCTTGGTACCGCTACTGAAACATTGCCATAACAAACAAATTTCTTTTTTGCCAACGTTTATAAGATCAGCTTTTCCTCCAATTCGTTGTTGAAGTGTTAAGTTTTCATTCTTTTCGATGGCCCTGGCACATCACTCATGTCGACAAGCACATTACAAAATAAAGAAATAATTAAAGTATTATTTTAAAACTTCGCAGAAACAATGCAGTTTGGTTGCCGCTAGCTCGAACTTTTATAAATTTATTTCAACTGAACTGACAACTAATGGTCATCGACGGTATAACCGGACAGATGATTCATCGCTTGTGCAGACGCACAGCGGCTAGTAACGAACAGCACTGTGTTGAAGCAGCGCTATATCCTAAACCACGCGCAGATGAAACCGCGAAAACGGGAGGGAGTGAAAGCGATAACAGGCGAGTTAGATGAGCAAAATGCAATGCCCCTGCACCTTAAGTGTAATTGTATTCTTTTATGCTTGTTTTTTAAGCTAGGATTAGAGCAATTTCTGACTCACGATATTGTGATTGCGGCTGGCGGGAGCCTAAATATAGGTTGCAGGCTAACAGCCACTACATTGGAGCCACAGTTTTAGACTCATCACAAATGAACCAAACCTTAAAAATAGTCTATTTAACAGCAGAATTTCAATTATGCCAGTATTCTGTCATTTTTAATTATGTTAAATTTTAAGTCAAGTTAAATTTTTCCAAAATGTATATATTTGTTTTCAGTTTATCCTATTGTTATTCCTAAATTTATATGCTTGTTTTTAACGTTGTGTTTCATTTCGTCCTTTCTCATTTCAGGCTTTCTGTAGGTGGCAACCGCCATTTCAGACTTTACCTTTCCTTTTGCAAGTATCCATGATAAGAACATGAAAAATCATGTCTTCTGATCCTCTCTTTCACACCATGGAAGAATTTCTTTTAAATAATTAACCTTAAAAAGTTTAAAGAACTTCACAGTTTAAATTCTATGTGCCTCCCCAAAGTGACTTCGTTCGCCCCACATTAAATCTTTTCTGCTTTTTGGCATCAAATGTTTATCAGCGAGAAAATATTCTCACTGTCTGCTTTTAGATCATAAATTCAAAAACAAAATTTACATATTTTAAATATAATCCGAAATATATTGTGTACTAAACAAGAAAAACCGAAAAAAGAAGGCTTTTCCATGTTGTATGAAAAACACTTATTTTAGCCAGACAACAAGGATACGTTCTGCATTTGAAAAGCATACAATAGTTTTGCTTGCCTTTTTTTCTTTTCTTTTTTTTTAAATCTGTACGCTGTATACCACTTAACATTCCCCCAGAGACGTAGCGCAAGTTATTAAAAAATTAGCCAGTAAAATAATAAATCTTCTTTTATAAAAAAAACTATGGTAGCAACATTAACTATTATCATTATGGGTCTTTGGTTAATACGATTTTAATTTAGATATAACCTTAGATCAGTCATCCAAAGTTCTCAACTTTCGGTTTCATTTCCAGGTACATAATCCTCAAATATTTATTCACGACCTCGTGAAATTTTCTACGTGGTCAAAACTCAAGCTTACAACAACACTGAGTTGTAAATCAAGTTATTAAAAAAATCGTGTTTACAGTACTATATATTCCCACTATGAGAGATCAGTGTTTTATCTAAACATTTAATGCTTAGAATAAATTGAACGTTTAGATAAAACGTTAATCAAAATCTAAGAAGCAGGA
>KK113695.1:0-25448 GCA_000611955.2 Stegodyphus mimosarum
CAAATCTAATTACAATTCTAAATAAATAGCCAAATAAATTTGAAATTCGTAACAATATTTTTGGTCGTTTTCCCTGAGTGAGTGCAATCTAGTTTCTTTTGGATAGTCCTCCACAAAGGCATACATCTACCCAGGTAGATAGTTTCTTGTATACTTTGCCATTACCTAACAGATATGGATTCTTAAAGACACGAACAAACATCTGAATACAAAGAATTAAAATCACAGTAGAGTGCATCTTATATTTTGATATCCGTATCCTTATATTGGATATAGTTAGTTCTCCGTATTAATGCAAATCAATCCAATGCCGATTCAAAAACACTATCTTAAATAAATTTCATTAAATGTTAGCAGGTTTAAGAATATAAGGCAGAATTTTTATTTTGTAGAAACCAAACTTAATTTTTTTAATGTTAATATACTTCTAATTAGCTTTTATTTATCAAACGCAATCAAGAAATGTATCAACATGTAGTTATAGAAATAAAAAAAGGATTAAATAAATTGAGAATATATCATAAAAATAAGTAAATTTATACAAAGAAAGATTACTGAAAAATTCTGTAATTATAAGCATTATTAAATCTTCATTACTCATGCAAAAGCATATGAATGAAAGGAAAAAAAATATAGTATCCGTAAAAACATGCAAAGTTAGTGAAATTTTACAATGCGAAAAACATTGCGTTAAAAATTAAATTGGAAATTTTTTTCTCATAAGTACGTCATTCATTACGTTAAATGGCGTACCAAATTCTCGTGCTGTCGTCGAAAAAAAATTTTTTGCAGGTGTCCCTGCACTGACATTGATAAAGAATGCACTTGTTAATAATATTTAAATATCTTTAATTTATAAATTCTGTCTAAAAACATACGCAACTTTAGAAATAAGGATAAGAAAAGCATGGGAAAAAGTGCATGGATTTCCTGGACACGAGACGAAATTTTGAGTAGAAATATGGAAACAGAATAAGTAAACTAAGTTAAACTCCATACTAGGGAGGAGTAGAAAAACAATTCTAAGAAAAAAAAAAGAAAATTCGAGAGAACTTAAACTATTTGGATTTCAGATACTGAAACACCAGAAATCCAAAATAAAATTAATAACTTAAATAAAATAAATTCTTTCTGTTTATTTATTTAAGCATTTTCAATTTCTTTCCTTTGAATAATACTATTAAACAATATAAAAAAATATTACAGCACTGTATATATTTCTAAGAAAGTTATCTAAGTATTTTATAGAAATGATGAATATTTTTCATAATTTTAGTACGAAGTATTAATTTCCTTTTTGGAAATTTCAAATTACGGTCTATCCACTCAGAATTTACCATTAAATTTCAAAAAGTTTAAAATATGTGTTTAAAACGTTTAAATAAAATGCATAAAGTTTTTAAAAGTTCATCCTACTCCCATTAGCTTTATATTTAACCCTTAAAATGCATTATATGCTTGTGTGTAATTTTCTAATTTAAGGTAAATAATTACGACTAAGTTGCAGGTTAAAAAATTAATCCATCGGCGATTCAAATTATAGAATGGAAAATGTAGCTTTAAAATGATTTTTTAAAAGTAGAAATGGAAGGACAAAAAGCCAAATAGACAAAATAAAATTGCGATTATTGCTATTTTGTCTTTAATTAATACCATATGAAGACTTTGAAGATTTATTTAATCGAAAAAAGACTTAATTATTGAAAAACAGCAGAGCATTTCTTTCACTGGCTTTACTTGCATATGAAATATTTTTTTAAAAAAATGCCAGTACAAAAGACGCGAAATGTGCGAACAGGAAATACTAATTAAATCGCAGAGATTTCTTTCGAGGAATTTAGAAATTTTATTTAAATGCATTATGTTTAGAGAAACAAAATATATTAAAAAAAATAAAATTTCCTCAACGTTATTAGAATAAATGCTTCTTTTGAGCAACAGAATGAAAACAATCAAATTATAGTAATATTTCAAAGGCCCTAAAATGCTGATCAGTTAGATCGAATGTTTGGCATCCTATTCAGAATCCAGTGCAACTATAAAATTGCAACAATGGCATGTTGTTTTAGTAGCGCATGTAACAGACAACGCATAATACAATAAATATATATATATATATACATATATATATATATATATATATATATATATGAACAAGATTTTAGAAATTAAAAATTAAGGTTACAAAATACTGAAGTTGTGCAGTACTTTTCAAAATTAAATAAATTTTCAAGATATGGAATTTAAAAGAATTAAATCAAAATAGGGTGATTAACAGCCCAACAAGAAGAAAATACATTGGAACAAAAGCAAAGCAGTTCAACAAAATAACATAATAAAAATTATGAAATGATGAACTAGTACAAATAAGTTGAAAATTCTTTCGCTTTTCTCAAGGAACAACCGAAAACTTTTCAACAGATCCGCATTTCTGAATTATATTTGAATGATTATAAAACAAGAATAAATTCCAAAAATAAGAAAGAAAAAAAATTAAATTAAAAAAATTCTGAAATATTTTATAATACTCCCAAAGGGGCATTTTTTAACGTTTTGTGCGTTACCTTTATTTATTAAATATCACGGTCTTCACACTTAAACTATAAAATTCAATTCAACAACAAAATTCAATTAATTTTTAAATGAGCATATCTTTAGAATTTCAGAACAACATTCTCGTGCGCTGGAGAAAAAAATGTTTTTTTTTAGTACAGTGTTGCCATTGATCGCTTTGAAATCGTTGAGCTTGTTAATCAAAAATTAGTTAAAAGTGTTGCAAAATATGAAATCGATAATAAAACACATTTCAGATTCCAAATTAGGGCTTCCAGATGCCCATATTTGGCGAAAAATTACGTTATTCAAAATTGGATGGCTCTAGGTACCGTTGTTTTATCATATTGCGAGAAACATACATACATTTATTCAGATTATTCATTATTTAATTTCTTTAAATATAACACAGGGCGATAATATTTGGTGGCAACAATTTGAAAAGTGATACGCCGGTTTCAGCGATTCAACGCAAAATGCCAAAACAAAATTAAAAGTCCTTCTGGGAAAATTGCCCCCTGGACTAATAAATTAAATTAAGAATAAAAGGTAAAGGTCATTAAATATTTTCATATAATACAAATAAATAATGCATAAATTAAAGTACAATTTCTTTCAAAATTTTATTTAGCCTTTTTAATAAATTTTCTAATTTTATAAATAATCTTCCAATTTAATAAATAATCTGCCCCGAGGTGACCCAATACAAAAAAATACTGCACAAAAAATATAAACAGTATATAAAATGAGAATTCTCGAAACTAAATAAACTTTTGTTCAAATTAGAAGCAACAAGTTAAATCAATATTTTTTCAAAACCGCTCAAAATACCTTTAAAAATTGAAAGCAAACAACAATACTGCGAATCAAGCTCAGTCAAATTCTTAAGTCAAGGTTTGAAGAAATGAAATTCAAAACCTATTTGAGAAGATAGGTTATCAGTCCTAATTGTCAGATACTTCAACAAGCGTGAAAATTAAGAAAAAGAATTAATTTAATTATAAATTGTAATGAAATTTCTTTCGAGACATTAATGACTTTGATTTTATATTAAGCTTGCAGTTTCAATTAGCATTTATATTAGTTGGTAATATGCGAAAGCAGCATCTAAGTTCATATTTTATGTGTCTGGATTATAAAATATGTACTTACGTTTTCCCATCAAAGGATTTGCTTTATTTCTTACGTTATCATTGATACAAAAAAATTAATCTATTTACATTTTGAATTAACTATATGTAGGATTTTGTAAATTATTTCATTCAAACTTTTTTAAATACAGAAGCTTTACTCAATTCCTTTTGAAGTATTTAAAAGAATTTAAACTGTGCGAAGTTTTAGAAAATTTTATTATTTTATTATGAACAAAAAAATAGCTTACATATTTTCAGTAAACACAATTATTTTTAACTGTAATTCTAGCTTCTCGTGTTCCTCAAAGTATACTATGAGGCTTACGCAAGTAATTTATGGCACTAACGAAATAAATAGACAAAAGTAAAATAACACTGCAAAAAGGGAAAAAAGAATGGAGGAATTTTTTTATATAATAATTATTACATAGAAAAAAAAATAATATGAAAAAGTAGGAAAAAAATTTCTGAAAGGTTTCAGATTTCAACAGTCGCTCAAAAAGTTTTGTTAAAGTTTTTTGCTCTCTCGCTGAACTTGCAGTCTACGAGTCTGCTGTTACACTCCCTTTTACTAACACTTTTTTTTTGCATTTTTTACTTTATTATTAAGCATAATTTTCATTGCACTTACCCCATATACAATTCAACAGCAAAATTACAAAACAATTAAAAGCAGCCTAACAGTCTACATTTAGAATTCCCGATACTGCGTTAAGTTTTGGAATACATTTTTATGTTTATTTCAAGTCTTTTCTCAGTTCATTATATCAATATTCAGTTTTTTCGCTAAAATAGCTTTATAGTTTCTTTTTATTGTTAAAGTTTTGTGTGTTTATTTCTTAAATATTAAGTTCATGGTGCTTACGCCACGTAAAATTCGATTCAACAGTAAAATCACAAAAAAGTTTTAAAAAGTTATCTTGAGAACTTCCATTAGACCCTCGCTCGCTGGAGATAAAAATATTTTATTCCGTACAGTGTTGCCAATGCTTCGCTTGAATTCGTTGAGTTTACTAATCAAAAATTCGTTAAAGGTTTACAAAATATGAAACAGACAATAAAAGAAATTCAAAATTCTGGTATTGAGACGCCCATGTTCGGTTGGAGGACTACGTTATTCAGAATTGGATAACTCTAGGTACCGTTGTTTTTTCAGAATACGAGAAATGTACTTACGTTCATGCAAATTCTTCCTTATTTAATTTCTTTGAATATTAATACAGAGCAATAATATTTGATGGCAACAATTTGAAAAGTCATGCATTTAAAGCGTTTCGACGCAAAACTCCGTTTTGAAACTATTACGGATCCCATTTGGGACTAACGCGCCTATAAAATATAATAAAATTTTAAAAAATAATGAAAAATAAAAAAAAATCTGGAAATTTACAGATTTTATATTACGCTCAAAGGGGCGCTTTTTAACGTTCTTTATTTTATCTTGATTTATTGTGTTCTTCTTTTTATCGTGTTCTTCGCACTTAAAGCATAAAGTTCAATTCATTAATATCGCAAAATAATTTAAAAGGAGCACATCTGTAAAATTTCCGATACACAGTCCCGGGCGCTGGAAATGAAAATGCTTTTTTTTCGCACAGTGTTGCCATTGCTCGCTTTGAAATCGTTGAATTTCTTAATAAAATACTCATAAATGCTTTAAAAGATATAAAACAAATTCCAAATTAAAAATTTGGGCTTCCAGAGGCCCATATTCGGGTGGAGATGTACGTTATTCAAAATTTGATGGTTCTAGGCACCGTTTTCTATCACAATGCGAGAAACGTATATACGGAACGTATATGCAATTATAGAAACGTATATGCGGATTCTTCATTATTAAATTTCTTTTAAATATAATACAGGGCTCTAATATTTGGTGGCAAAAATTTGAAAAGTGCTACAGACACTTTAGATGCAAAATGCCAAACGATATTAGTAATAGCTCTTCTGATCAACGCTGTTTGAGCTAAAAAATAAAAATAGAAATTTAGGAATTCTTTTTCTGAATTATGAATGCAGTCGATATTAACATTATGATTACTCTTTAAAGTGACTATTCATGCGCTACGAACTAGAAAATATCCTCAGTTAATCAGAATAGCATTATATTGGTTTCACTATAATGACTATATGCTATAACGTCTTTTCTCATAAGGGTGAAGAATTGTTAAAATTGTATATTTTAAAAATTAAAGTAAACCATTTTACTGCATGTTTATAAAACATCGTTAACTGTATATTTTTAAAAGTTGAAGTAAACCATTTTTAATTTTTAAGTACAGATTTTAATAACTTGTAAGCCTTTAAAACATGAGAAAATTCAGGAAATGTTTTGGATAATTGTGCTAATCTTATAAACTAACACTTGATTGCCAGTGAATTTTATTAATAATAAAATTATAATGTTGCAAGTGCCTGCTGTTGAAGAGAATCGTCAGGTTGGAATGAGACACGATTCATTCAAAAATATTAAAAGATATTTACTAATGAGAAACTATGAAATTTTCTCTTGATATCTTTTTCAGTCGAATGGGAGATATCGAAATTAGCTATCCGTTGTATTTAATTCCTTACATACTCTTCACTTGAAGGTGACTGTTAGACGACAATATAGCATTGTGTCGATTATAGCACCTCCCATAATCAAGTATGGGAATTCTGAACAGGGCACTTGGCCACTAAATATCGACAACAGACGCTAAAATAATAGCTTAGACTACTAAGCCAAGAATATAGTTTTATTGCAGATCATAAAGTCTTCTACTTATCTGGATTCAAAAAGTAAAAATTCAAGCTCTACTTATTTACTGATTTAAGAAGTATGAAAATTTAGGATAAAACTTAACATCTTTTTGAAAGGCACCATTTAGAACTTGCGGGGAAATTTCAAGTACTGATTAATCGTGAAATACCGTTAGCACATGCTGAAATATTGCACATATTCAGAAATGAAATGGGAGATCTGAACTATTTGAGACAGAAAATATGAGTGCGCCGCTAAAATGGTTTCCGGACATTTAGGAGAACCAAACAGAATTATATACGAGCACATTGTGGAAATCTCCGAAGTTACAATGTTGAATATTATGTACTAATAGCAATTTCTATGTTTTACAAAGTCTTTCTCGCCCAAATATAGTTGATATTAGTAACTGTATTGAGTACCTGAAACAATCGCTCAGATTTTTACTTCTTCCTAAATAAAAACAAACCTAACTAATCTATGATAAACTTACCAGTAGTTTGGGGATTATTTAGCATAATAACTGCAGATTCCAAGCGTTATCTTAGTTATCTGCTTTAAATTCTGATCATTTCAACGTAATATTACTCACGATGTTTTCTGCTTGTTCACGCATTTTCTTCGTTTTTTCTCTATCTTACCAAGCACTACTGTATTTTTGAGTGTGGTGGGACATCCACGTTGCCCAGGCAGTGTCCGTTTTTTTCTTGAAGTGCCAGGTTTTTGTATTAACAAAATGAAATTAGTAATGGTATGATGACAGTAAATGTCCATTAGTGGTATGAAGTAAATGGAGAGTAATAGTAATATGAAGACAGTAAATGTAATAAATCTGCTTTACCCTCACCGGGACTTAAGTTCCTAACTTTCCTACTATTCGGACTTGTTTTCTAATCATATCGCGAAGACAGAAAAATCTTAAACTAAATTATAAAAGATGGGTAAATTTGTAGTCGTTTGTCTAATGCAGCATTCCATTAAATACTTCCGAAAATTCTTATTAATCCAAACACTACTTTCCGGTTTAAAAATCAGTACAAAGCTATACCAAGTAGCTTGAGTTACTTAATTTCTAGGTTTGAAAAAAGAAAGTAGTAACTTTGAAACACAGTTAATGGAAACAAAAGATAGTTTTCCTACAACAGAAAACTTCACATACATATTCTTTTGGCAAACGCGGAAGCAAAAGTGTATAAAACTGATAAAATAAGAAGCGATACCATAACTTTCCAGATTTCTACAACAGTAGCGTTAAGACAAAGCTTTGGGATCTTCTAAGAGTCTCGAGGGTCAATTTAAGATTAACTTATGAGTCCTAGGAGAAAACGAAGTATCTTCAAATCTGCGATCTTCATAGAGAATGGTTATCTCAGCGGACTCTTTTCCTTCAAGCATTGCCTCTCAAGGGACTCTTCCCTAGCAACATTTTCACAATTTTCAGAACTGTTCTTAAGCGGACTTCAAGGACTATCATACAACTGACGCATAAATAATTTATATATTCTGTAAAGTAATGTATGAATTGCCAATAAATAAAAATATGTATTCAAATTTGCAAATGTGTTATTAGCTTGATCAATAAAAATTTTTCATTTTCTAGGTGAGAATAAAATGTAAAAATAAAACTAAAAATTTCTCACTACCTTGCTTAATAATTTGAAATCATTTTAAAAGCATATGAAACATACATTTCTTTCTCAATATTATATTAACGTGTTTATGACAGCAAGAATATTTAAAGAATTAATCAGAGTGTAGCTAAAAATAGTTTTCATTGTGATGTGTATAATCACATAAAAACATTCGGAACTCAGAAAAAACTAAAATTAGCTATTAAAAATAAGCTTTCTAATTTCTTCATGAAATTTCTTTTTTGTGATAGAGTTTTAGCCTAAAGCTAAGTATCTGAGAGTCATCTTGTATCAAATGACCTTATATTAGGTCATGTTTATCATTAAAAGTTGTGAAGCGCCAACTATTTCTTTCTCGGCTATATTTTATACAGAATCATTTACTTGTTTGGTTTGCTCATTTATTTCACCCATTTTGTGCTTATAATCCACCTTTAGTTATTATTTACTTGTTGTTCATTTTCTCACTTACTTTTCACTTTCTCACTGCCATAATTTTTATAGAAGGAATTTCTCTGTTAATGGCATAATGGCTATTGCATATGCAGAGAAGGGAGCGATCCAAATGTTACGCCATTAAATATCCGTTGACGGCTGCACACCACAACAAACTCCCAGGGACAGCTTTATTACATTAAAAGATAAAAATAGTGCGTAATCTAAGAAAAATAGACAAAGTGCAACAGTTGATAAAGTACAAAATAATTAAATGTTGAATTCTATGGCATTGCAGCCGTCGCGTGGGCGTAGTGATTTTATATTTCGCAGCTGTGTGAGGATTTTGGTATTTTTAAGAGCTTTGCTCGTGGCGACATCTATGGGTCGAATCAGAATCGCAGTGCAAGAGGCGGCTGTGTTTGGGAACAGAACTTAAGTCTGTTTCATGGGAGTGAAATCCTCTACCACTATGTAGCTCTTGTGTGATAGATTCAAGGATTCCGACTCTGTTAAATTTGCGAGCGTTAAGAGGCTTCGAGGACGCAGTAGTATCGAACTATGTCAGCCGTAGAAAATAAGCGAACAACTTTTCATTCTCTCAAATTTTGATGCATTCTTTACCGTTGTCGCAAGTTCTTTAAACAGTTCAGATACTGAAATCACTGAAAACAACATGAACTGAAATTAGTACAAATGCAGTTATACAATATTAGTCATCGATTTATTAACTTAACAACCGAAATGAACAGAAAGTGTAATAATAGCAAAATGTTGCTGTTAACGGAAACTGGTCATAATGCGTAACAAAAGAAGCAGAATGTGGAAGCAATCTGCTTCACAGAACTTATAAATTTTCATAATTCCAACAAGTTTCAAGGATGAAAGTAACAGATGTAATTTGATTCAAAGACACATCAACATATATATATATATTAAACTGATAGAACTGGCGCATTTATTTCCAATTTGTGTAAACTATATCAGTTGAAAACAAACTGATATTTTCCATAGTACTCATCTTCTAATCATTCAAGGCGAAGCTTTTGGAAAGAACGATTTACATCGTAAAAAGATCAAACATTTGAAAATTCAATAGCAGTAAATAGATTAATCAACTGAAATTTAAATCATTTTTCGTATTTCAAGAAAGTAAAACTTGTCAAATAACAATAATACTAACATATTTTTAAAGCATTTTCAAGTGTTAAAGTTTCGTAAAAATGCAAAACCTTGATATCAAGGGATTAGAATTCTTAGAAGTAGAAATGAAATAACTTGGAATATCAGAATATGCTGTGCAAGTTATGAGTTTTATTTCAGAAATGTAGAAATTTCTTCTCGAGTACTTTACCACGTATGAAGTAAAATTAAATATTCATATTCCCTTACATTAAAAATATTTTTGACAGTCCTAAATAAGACATCTGAAGATCCTCCAAGACCTCTGAAGTGAGAGTATGATGTATGTTTACCATTCTTTTTCATCCAAAAATTAAATATTAAACGACATCTGAGAAAATTTCCAAATTTACTTTGTAAGATTTATTCTAACTTTATTAACAGTTATTTTAAGTTATGCAGCTTTTCTATCAATTCTAATTTCAGCTTACAATTTCCTACCGGAATGTCATTTCAGAAACGCAGTTAATGCAAATGAGTAAGAGTATTATTTAAGTCGATGTTTCTCCGACTTCGGGAGAGAGAGTCTGATTTTCCTGACTAGCGCGAGTTTGCCTTTTGGCAACGTTCTCTCTTAGGATACTACGCTCGGCAATATTTTAGGCCCTTGCTTGGCTTCGCGAATTTAATTATTATTTATAGGCCAACTGCTTAGAAACCTGATAGCTTCGGCTTTACCTTTCAGATAGCTTTAGTTAAGCTTAGTTTAGTTTAAATTCATAATTATTTAAGTTCAAGCCCAAGTGGAGGCTTTGTGTATACTCCGAGTTAGGAGTTGATTGTAATTTTTCTGAGAAATAAAGGGTACTTAACCCTTCTTACGTCTTACGTGTTTTTTCTCACACTTAAGTGATTATTCGCTTGTTAGTGTTCGTGGGCTTCTAAGATTGAACATTGGAACTGAATAAGTAAAATCACACAACTTTAAATCAAATTTGAGAGATTTTCGGAATATTCTGAAGGTAAATAAATATTTTTCACTGTATATGTTCTCATCTTTAAGCTATAATTTAGTGACTTTAAATTTAGCATTCTGTTTATATATTTACATGCTTATATTACATGAAATAATCTAGTTTATCCTAATCAATTCATTTTTTATGAAAATGCTCAATTTGTTTTCATTATCACTTTTGGTTTTGCAAATTACGATTGGAGATCATTTCGCAGGATTTCTGAGCGAAAACACTGACACATCTGCCATTGTATAATGATGTAATTAACTGTATGCACAGTGGATTAATAATGCGTTTATTAGAAGAATGGCAAAGTAAACATTCTCACTACAGCGATCAATATTTCAACCGCAGCAGTTTAATTTAACACTAGCACAGCGCCCAAACATAAGTAGACATTACATTGCATCACCTTTCTACTTAGCTGGGCTTAGTGATCGCAAAAAGCCATTTTTGACAATTCCACGATTTTATGTTGAAAAATGAATTTCTTCTTAAGTTTTTCACTCTAGTGTATTTAGAACACAATTTTTAAACCGTGAGGAAGGGAAACATCTAATCACCTAGAAATCTGAATGTACGATTGATAAAATGTATTAATTTACTCTCCGCGAAAACATAGGGAAAGTAGCTAATTCTAAGACCATCCTGTTAAAGGTTTTCTTTAAAATCGTTCAGGGATCTAACATTCAGCATTACCTCTCATCAGGAACAAAATGAAATTTCGATGTTTAAGAAATATTCCGAAGCAGCGGAGTATTTTTTCCCTTCTTATATGAAGATGCAGATTTACTCTTAATTTAAAAACACTTAAGTAGTTAAGTAAGAGCTCAGAAGTATGCAATGGAAAAATAGCATTAACTTCCAAGTTTTATTAAGAGAAAGAATAAATTATGCAGAATAAAAAGTATGCATTTCTAACAGAATGGGGCACAGTTTACTCATCGTAATCAGAACTGATATCAGAAATGATGATCAAGAAGTGAAAGGCGGATTTTCTAGAATCCTTCTGATTGACGGCTCAGATAAAGAAGTTACGTTTTTTGAAATTAGAAAAAGAGGATTGAAACTCAAATGAAAATGTTTTCTGAGAAACCTTAAGTTCAGAAAACAAACATTTGACGTTTTTGATCTAGCATATTATTTGGTTAAATTTCAAACATGGCGCAATTTCTGAAAAGACCACGTAAAATATTATTGTTTAGAGAACCTAATTAATTTAAAAGCCTCAGATGCATAAAATAAATAAATAAGCCAGAATAAAACAAAGAGTAGAACAATATTAGAAAAGAACTGTTATCTTTCTAGTAATTGTTGGCAAAGATAACAATCAAACTGATAGAGTTATGTGGACGAGTTGTTACATGGAAATCAGTGTCAGATAAACTCAGCATTCTCTTCACTCTACGAATTTCAATCTAGCGATAACAACAGTTTCTATGATTGAAATGCTTCACTGAAATAATCTATTTTTGAATGTTTTAACAATTTCATTGTTTCAAGCCTCGATTTTCTACTCCCCTCTATTTAATTTTATGTTTCTAAGCAACTTCACAATTTGAGATTTAAATAAATTCAAAAAACGAAAATCTGAAAGGTTTCAAATTTTAACGATAGCTCAAAACTGTTTGTTAAGGTTTTCTCCGTTCTCGCTGAGTTCGCAGTCTATCAATCTGCTGTTGCACTCATTCCTGCCAACCCGTTTCTTTTTGTCTTTTTAGCCTTATTATTAAGCATCGGTCTCTTCACACCTGTGCCGTATACAATTCAACAACGAAATTTCAAAAATTTTAAAATTAGCATAGAGGCATATGTTCAGAACTCCCGAGGCAGTGTTAAATGTTAATATATACTTTCCTATTTGTTTTAGTCTTTTCTCAGCCCACGATATCAATATTCAGTTTTCTTAGTGAAATGGCTTGCAAAATCTTTTCTTGCCTTATCTTTATTAAGATTTGGTGTGTTAAATTCATTAATTAAATATTATGTTCTTCGCAGTTATCCCACTTACAAATGAATTCATCAGAAAAATGACAACATATTTGAAAACAGCATATTTTTAAAAGTTCCGACAGACAGACTCGCTCGCTGGAGATAAAAATGTTTCTTTTTCGTACTGTGTTACCAGTGCTCACTTTGAAATCGTTGAGTTTGTTAATTTAAAATTAGTTAAAGTTTTACAAAATATGAACTAGATAGTAAAACAAATTAGAAATCTAAAATTCGGGCTTCGAGGTGCCCATGTTTGGGTGGACAACTGCGTTATTCAAAATTTGATGACTCTAGGTGCTATTACTTTTTCACAATGTGAGAAACATGCATACCTTCATGCAGATCCTTCATTACTAAATTTCTTTAATATAATATAGGGCGATAGTGTTTGGTGGCAACAATTTGCAAAGTTGTAGAGACATTGGGTTATTTCGGAGCAGGAGAGATGAAAAATGAGCAACGTCCTCGCCGGAACTCGAACCACGGACTTCTCGAATACTCGCCGAGCTTGCTGACTACTACACCACGAAGGCATGCGAAGAAGGTGGGAGAAATACCTTATATACTCCCTCTTTTAAAGGGCGACTGGGGATTAGGGGACTCAGTCGTCGAATCCTGGTGGTGGAGAATCATCATCCACCACTATTTTTAGTTCGGGCGCCATTGTAGAGACATCAGGTTATTTCGAAGCAGGAGAAAGGGAAAATGAGGAATGCCTTCGCCGGGATACGAACCACGGATTTCTCGAATACGCTCCGAGCGTGCTGATCACTACACCACGAAGGCATGCGAACAAGGCGGGAACAAGTGATACGCCGTTTTTAGTGATACAATACAAAATGCCATTTCGAGACTCATATCCCATGGACATTGAAGTGCCTTTTTGTCTAAAAAATTATTACACTGCAGTTCCGAATTAAAATAAACAAGTTAAACAGTTTGTGATCCTTAGTATAATAGGACCAACGAATTATCTCATTTCCAGGTGTGCTGTTCTGATACAAATGGTTAGCAGGTCTATACAACAATTAGAATATCCGTGTTCGAAACCTATCGAAGGCGCAGTTGATTGTCTATGTTTCTCGGTTCGAAAAGCCCAATAACTGTTACATAGTGATATTCTCAGTAAGCTTATGAATTGTAAATTTAACTGCGAAGAGAAAGAAACGTTTTCACTTAACTGTTTTGAAAAATGAGATTTGTAAATTTTTCATAAGAAGCCCGGTAATGTTGAACCAAAAAAGTTTTGCTGTAGTGTTTTAAATTTAGATTTGATTATTGACCTTGTGAAAGCTTTTGCAGTAGTTGAATCTTTAAATTATTTGCTATGACATATCTTCTGTTGTTCCTCTAGTTCGCAGAAATGAAATAAAATTACTTTTCACAACTTTTTGAAATTTTTGTATTGAAAAAGTTGTTGTCGCAAGATATACTAATTATTTTGTCATTTGTTTCACTTTAAACAGCGAACTGTTTTAAACTGCCAAGTAATTATGACGTAAACATGTCAATTGTTTGTTAATTATAGCATTATTTCTTCTTGTTTTATTGAACATTTTCTGAAATGGGGTTGTGTATTAACTCTTTGTAGCTCTGTTTCATTTTATGACTAAATTTGAAAGAGATTTGTTACTTAATTAATTTATTTAATATACAATGCTTTGATTATCATATTTAATTTATGATTTCTTTGCCTAAGACTGTATAATGGAATGGGTGCTTTGAAAGCAATATTTTCACCACCATCATACTACAAGTCCTCTTAATCAGAAAAAAAACACATCCCATTAACTTAAAGTAAAGCTCTAGAAGAAGAGAGAATGTTACAAGGAAACTGAGAAATAAAAAGCGCAGAATGTTCGAAGCTTCTATGATTAACTATTTTTGCATAAAGCAAAAGGTTTTCTCATGCATGTGAAAAAACTATGCACTTACGCTTCGATTTTTAGCACGCATGTTTTTAAAGATCTAATCTGACTAATTTAATGCATTTAAGTGCAACGGACTTTAAGTAGTGATGTTTTGCTTTACCTTAATAGATTTTCAGCAAATGATTAAAAAGAGTTGCCTTTTTTCTCCTTTCTTATTCTTATGCCAAGGTTTTATTTTTATAATCGTGTTTGCTGATCAAACATGAAGTACCTGAAGAATTTTGTTCTTCCTTCCTACTTCAATATGAAATAGTCATTCTACATACTGCTAAAAAGTTTGGAAAAATTAAGTGAAAATACTTATGCAATTTTCTAATAATCCGATGAAATAATTAGCTGTTAACTGGAAAACTGCTAAAAAATTTAACAATGAAGGTATAAAAAGTAATCCACCAGGAAGCTACAACAAGGTAGTGATGATGCAGTAAGTACAAGCAGTTTCAGCCCAAATCCTGTGCTGCTATTTACAGGCATCCATTAAATTTGCTCAAAAAGCCAAAAAAATTTAAAACCTTGTCATTCAAAAACGTTAAGTGCCAAGTTTTTCTTTAAGAGTTCTCTTAACAGGAGCTAAAATAAATCTGACATTTTTTTTATAGATTTCAGCATAATAATACTCTTCGCCTGAACTTGAGCTTTCAAACTGATCAATTCAGATCGATTGGCCAGAGTAACAATATTTGGCGATGGAACACAAGTTTTGAGAGTGATTTTAAATTTTTGCTTTACTTTGGTTATGGAAAAGCACGCTAGGTTAATCTGAGAAGAAGGAAGACTTTTTAAGGAAAACTGTCGCGTATCAATGGAAAAGACCACGAAAATTCCCATGTAAACCACACAGTTCGTCAGGATTTCAGCTCGGGTTGAATTACTAGTACTCAGCAGACTTACCACTAAGCCGTTAATGGACCAACGTTAAATTTTGAGAAAAGCTAGCCGAGGTTTTAAATGTTCGTGTTTTTGATGTAAAAAATAAGATGAAATGTAGACAGGTCAAGGCGAGTACAGCCGTGATCTTTATGACAGGAAGCTATGACATTCAGCAAACAACTTAGTCATCCTAGCCGCTTTCATTCCACCAGAAAATTTTACGATTTAAAACACATTTTCCCATATATTGCTATTATAAGTAATATAAATTTGTAATATTAACTTGTCGTTTCTGTGACTTCTATCTATAACATAGGATTACCTAGGATTAACTGCATTTCTCCGTAATTTCAGATTTATGATAAAATGAGATTGCTTGCTATTTTAAGATTAGTGATTGTCTAGGATTAGGCGCTATTTCAACATTTGTGACTGCCTGCCTGTTATTTTTGTGATTATAAATTTCAAAGGCATAAAATTCTGAATAAAAAAGGTATTTGCTATTTAAATTTATATATCTGACGTGTTTCATCTCCGTTATGAGCTCAACTGTCGGTCGGTACAGTATTATTATATCAGAAGAAATGAGTAAGTAAGTGTATAAAAGCTTTTGGAAGATGGTAAGAAATTCCTACTCTTGCAACAGAAGTTCTGTTTATTAGTCCAAACAGAAGTTGATTATTTATGTTAGTTTATAATTACTAAGCTTACCTAAACTAGTCTGCTCACGTATAAGCCAGACGTAACTGATTCCGTTGATTGCAGAAAGAGACATTAAATTTTATATACTACGAAGATTTTCGTTTTCTATTTTTAAATCTGTGGTATGTTTATGACGTAGCAAACAAAAGTATTTACATATGCTATTTTTACTTTTAATACAAATTCAAAAGTTTTTAACATTTGAAAGCTATGAATTTAATGAAAATTTATGCCTGTGAACTTCTGTGCACGGCTTTTCTACACATTTAAATAGGAAAATGGGATGGCATATTTCTATAAACCAGTGGGTGTATAAAATGAAATCGGCCATTCCCGAAGTATGCCTTCGAGCACCCGGCCAACTGACGACAGGATTTGATGATGAGTCTGATCTGATTATAGAATGCAAATTGGGATTATCTATCTATGAGAAGATATACCTTCTAAAGGAAACTGGCCTATATTTACATTGCACATGAAAAAAAGCCATGAAACCTCATTCAGACGGCTTGTACAAGCGCCGAAAACAGAATTGGGAAATAATCCTAGTGTTTCGAACCTGTAGCCACACAACTTCGGAAATTTTTTCTTTATCATATTGTCAGCATTTTTAAAAATATATAAGCATAGCTTTCAAGAAAACTTTTGAGCAAAAAATAAAAATTTAAGACGTATTCTTTAATAATAGAAAGTGACATGGGCCCACAGCCCATGCGAATGAGATTTTACTAATAATAAAAGATCTGTCTCAAAAGCTGCATAAAGTTTAGTCTTTGCTGCTATTCTCATTCTTTTCATTCATTTTCTTTTCTCACCCCGCCCCCTTTTTTTTCAATTTTTTTTCAAGTATTATCTAAAATATAAGATATTTAAAAAAATTTACTTCTTTTCAAAATTTATAAATTAACCAGTCTTTTCCAATGCAGAGCACGTAATTATTTTCTCAAGCTATACGCTTGATAATTTCGTACCAGTATTTCATCTAATTTGAATGATTACACCATCTTCAAATTGTACGGTAAAACTTTTATTGACATAGGAACAAAGCGTAGCACGTAAAAAATTTTGGGAAACTTTTGACTGATTTGGGGAACAGGTACAATCCTTAATAAAGTCTGGAAACTTCTCAGAACAATTAGGAAATCAATTTTACGTAACTAGTAAATTGATTTTCTACGTACTAGTAAAACATCAAATTTCTATCTGAACATGTGCTGCCATCTTTTCGAATAAATGTGCGTTATTTGAAGCAGTTTTCAGATGGTATTGAAGTAAATTTTATATTTCTCTCAATATTTTAAAATATATAAAACCAGGCATGCATATAAAGTTTGAGTTTTATTCATTTGCATTTTTTTCTACGTACAGAATACATTTGTACATATTAAAACATTCCTTTACGAGAATATAATTTAAATTAAAGATAAAATTTTAATTCAAAATGAATAAAATATTAATTTCTAGTAAACTATAAAAAAATAACTCGCATTTATGGAACGATCAAATAAAAGTTAACGTAACTGTTAGATAGATACTACAGTAAACATTCACCATTTTTTCCGTTCATAAACTTATTTCTACCTAAATAATCTCTGTAAAAATTAAACACAGTAAAACAAGTTAAATCTACAAAAATATAACTTTCTACAACTGTTGCCACTCAAAGCAAAACTAAAGGGAAAATTATACTACACTGGTTAAATGTATATGTACAATGCTATACTTAACAGTAACTAGTCTAGCGTTTTTTTGAGTAATTTTTGTGATGAATTTTTGAAGGAACATTTTTAGGAATCTGATTTCAAATGTTGTTTGTTTTGATTTTCAAGGCTTCTTTTAATTTAATAGATAGCTTAAACAAGCTAGATTCAAAAGTACTGGTTTGTCTGCTATTGTAAATTTTTATTTCTAACGTTTTTGGTCTTTTTTTTTTTCATTTCTCTGTTTATTGAAAACCATTCAAAGACTGCTTCGCCTTAGAGGAGCAAAAGCAGTGCCTGCGCACGGATTTGAATCATAGTCGAACTATTAACTTTCCAACAGTCTTATCCACTCAGAGCAGTTCAACCCACTAGGGTCTATCCCACTTTTCATGACAATAAATTGTTTTCAAAAACTGATCAACTAGCTGGTGAACAATTGTTCAACTCAACGATATTTGTTGCAATATTAAAAGAAAGTTATTCATAGTTGCTTATATAGTACTTAAATATGCATTAAAATTTACATAACTTAATTTTTATGTCAATTAAAGTCTACTTACAGTTTAAATATTTTATTTTATTTAAATTAGATTTAGAAAGCAAATTTGCAGTTATATGAAGTTCATATTCTTTACTAGGTTTATTTACAGCTTATTTTAATTTTAAAATTATTCCATGAATTTAGTACTGTTACAGAATCTCTCAACTAATGCCCTATATTTGATTATCTTCATCTCTATTATATTCTCTTATCACGTAAGTCTTTCACTATCGTATACTGTGACCCAAAACTTTAAAAGGTACTACATGTATGTGACTTATAGCTATGTCTGAAACAACAACACAGTCAGAAGAAAGGTGTAAAGGAACCTTTTATTAGCTCAGATGAAGTTTAACAGTCGGCACCAACTCGTGCTTACAAAAGCCAACACTTTTGCCTTAAATCAAAGATAATGGATAAAATTAATGAAATTTAAGTTCTAATTTAACGTCTTCACGGTTTAACTAGTGCGCAAGCTTGTTCTGATCGAAGTAGACGCAAATAAGCCTAATGACAAGGAAAACTCAACATCATAGAATTCTAATCGCTAGAGAATCAAAGTTAGCAACGTGGCCTTCAAGCACACAGAACACACTCTGATTTCACTCTCCAAATCTTCCTTTAAATGCTTACTTCTTTCTATCGAAATCAAATATCGCGCGAGCTGGAAATTTGCGTTCTGTCAGGGAAATGAAACATGGTTTGATAGGAAAAGAAGTTAACTTAAAATAACAGATTATAAAATTAAAATGAACCTTATGCTCTCTAACGAGTTTATCTTTATAAATGCTCGAACGAAGGAAATAAAAAGGATAAAATATCATCTATATTTTTACTCAAAATAACATTTACTGAAACACTAATAAAATTCTAAAGAAATAAATTAAAGGATATTTTCACATTTATTTAAATAAGAAAAACAATTTACTTATTATAAAATATTTTCGTTTGAGGTAAGATATTCGAAAACTAAAATTTTCAAGTATTCATTATTCACATGTCATGCTCTAGAATGCTTAACAAACAGTTTAGTATTTAACTCATAACTTTGGAAAGGCTAGGCTTATTGATATCTTTTTAGAAGCCTTTACAAAAAAGAAAAGAATGTGATTGTTGCAATTTCAGATGACTTCATCCACATCTGCTCCAGATAACTCTTCAGAGCCCCATTCTTAATTATCTGAAGACATTTTAGTGTTTTTGTGTTCAACTATATTATCTCTTTAAATAACACTTGTCAAGCTATTCTTTTTTGGCAAAACGTAAAATATCTGAATTATTACTGCAAAATTTTTGATAACTTGCGTCGAAAAACGAATATAATGTTTCAGGAGTTTCATTTATGCAATCCACTTGCTTAATTCCTATCTTTTATTACATGAAAGAATATTTTATAAAAAAACCGTATTTTGAAACTCACTTTTCATTAAATGTAGAACTCAAATTTTCTTTAAATAAATCTTTTCTTTATCCCATTAATATTTAGTTTTAAGGGTTTTTTTTAATTAATGCGTTTTTTAATCGTGAATCTTTCCTGCACTTCTATTGTTACCTAGTATCCATCAAAAAATATGCATGAAATGAGTTTAAAAAATCTGATGTATACACCACATGACTTCCTTGTACGGAATATTAAAATATACGCATTTTTTCCTGCATTTCATTTAAACTTATTGGACTGAATTAAATCTACTTTGTCGATAGCGCATAAACCATAATAGAATAAATGCACTCTTTAAAACTCACTATATTTGTTATATAGTATTATATACCATAGCGACACTCTGGCGCTAGGTTCACTTAGCGTTACATCTCATTCATTTTATAACTCAGAATGCACAAAAATTATGTATATCATCTGAAGAATTATGCAATCGTTGCCACATGTTCTATTCAAATACTATAATAAATCTAAAACGATGTGTAAAAAAGATTAAACACCCAAAGAAAAAAAAAAAAAAAAGAAACAGTTTTTCAAGAAACAGTTTTTCACAGACGATTCAGTAATTCTCATTCAAATAATTCAGTTCTCACTACGCGACAAGACAAAAATACATGAAAACTCAAAATGCTATGTTAAAAATTACTAAGTAAATCTTAAACACTTATTTCCTCAAATAAATTCCAGAATGGTTTAAGCATGATTTAATTCGCAATAATAAAAGAAGGCATTATCTTTGTTGTTTCGAAGCTTAGTTTCTCTAGAATGACAACAAATCCACTATTCTAAGTTTCAAATGTAACAAATACGGCCGCCATGAGAAAAATTACTATGCTTAGCAGCACTTAAACGACTTTTAAATTGTTGATAATTCTACAAATCTTGCATGCAGGTTAACTAAAGAAATAAAAAGCTTAACTGGAAGATAAGAACAACATAATTCAATCATTTTTAAAGTAAAAAATGCCCAATTTACCAACATATAAGAATAAAAAACCTGAGCTCACTCAGCCGAGTAACAGAGTGGATATATATATACATATATTTATATACTTTTAGTGCGGCCGATTGCAACCAAAATAGGAGGTGCACATCTACATGTTGTAGAAATCTTCTGTACATAATTTCAAAGTTCTAAGGCTATTCGTTTTTGAGTAATGGGAAACAGATACATAAATACATACGTACGTACGTACAGACGCCACCAAAAAATCTCTTCGGAATCCATTTTAAATCAGTTTTATAATGTTTTTGGGGGAAAAGAGTCCTTTATTCTGTCCTTACGTACGCATGTCACTCAAAAATATCCTTAAATTGCATTCGATAGCGGTCAAAATGGATATTTTCGTTGAAATATGATACCTGAAATTTTTCGCGATTACAATACTTCCTTTTTACTTCGTATAAGGAAGTAATAATATTCGAGAATACTAAATTAACTTGAGGAAGAACTCACTTAACCTGGACCCGGTATACGGCGATACTGTTTTCTTTCTGCTGGTGTGCATCTTGTCTAAGTGATTTCTGTACGTACAGCTATGTGAAAAGAAGCGTTTTTATTACTTTGATTAGCAAATAGCGTATTCAAGGCGGCAAGCTGAAGTTTTAATTTGGTGTTCGCTTCATTTGTAAACAATAAGTTGAAATAATAATATATTAGTTGATTTATACTTTGTTTTATCAGTTGTATTTTAATGCTTTAAATTAAAACGGAGGGAGAGGTAATTCAATAGTCCAGCAATTTAGTTGAAGTAAAATTAAAGTGGCTTCGAAAGTATATGTTTCTTTCTTCTTTATCAAGTTGCTTCGAAGGATTCATAAGATTCGAGAACCTTGTATATATAGATATATTATTAATTACCAAAAAAAATCTAAAAATTCTCTGTTAGTACTAAAGTATATATTTTATAAAATTATTCATGATTTGAAAACTCAGTTGGGCGTTGAATTAAAAAGATACTTTATTTAGTCGAGATCCAGATTTTAATTTTAATTGTTCAGAACTGTGAGCACGAGTCCGACATTTCTCCTCTTCAAGGAGTAAAATTTATTCTACCATTAGTACTTCAGAAGAATATCGGAACTACCTTCAAGAAGAGGAGATTCTTATTTCTTTAAAATTAACTCCAGTCTAAGACTGAATTTTACCTAATTTTAAAGTTCGAGATGGCGCTTTCCTTTTATTCCAAAAGAAGTTAATAAAACGATATCGCATATTCTCGCAAAGCATGTTCCTTCTGAAATCCGATCTTTGAAGTTCAGATGGGAAAAGATTCTTTGATGTATACAGGAATATGAGTTTAAAGATGGAATAAAAATCTACAAAATATTCATATTTTTTATTAGCTCAGATCTATTCACCCAATCATTCAATCGAAATTTTCAGAGCTTACAGGTGAGTGTAAAGCTCATTTTTATAAGCACCAAGAAGCTATGGTTCCGAATTTTACGCCGGAAAAAAATTAAATTTTTCTTTATATTTCCGCCATAATTTAATTTACTCCCCTGCTTGTTGCTTCCTTTTTGAGATATCTCAAAGTAAAAGAAATCATTCGGAGTTTGAGTTCTTTTGGATTTTTGGTTGTATTTTTTAATCTCACTTCAGTTTGAAAGATTATTATTCGCTTTAGTGTTAAGGGACGGATATCAAAATTTAAATTTATTTGGTAGCAATTCTCTTGTTTTATGTTTAAATACTTAAAACTTGAAATATGAACAACATTTTCAGTAAAATTCAGATATTTTCCCCCTCTTCAATGCACAAATATTTAAACTTTGTACTGTAATCACATTAAACTAAACTAAAGGTAGATTACAGTACTATTCTTTAATTTTTCTTAATACTATTCTTTTAGTTTTTAGGAGTCTTCCATAATTAGCATAGAATCATTATTATATGAAACTTTTAAGTATCATTTAGAATTCAAAAATTTTATGGAGTCCTTCGCATTACTCCTTTAATAGTATGAAGCCGCTCCTACACTCGAAGATTTAGTGTCTTTCTTTCATATTAACTCATTGCTCAATGGTTGATCGGATATCTTGAAAGAGTTTGTAAGGTTTCTTTCTTTATGTTAATTAACTAGTTATTTTACGTTTTGGGTCTGCACTGTCATTTCTTCCTTTCATTTTCGCGCGAGAATGCAAATTAATTTGTATGTTTTTAAGGTTAGGATTTTGGATTGTAAGACAGAGTGTGCTGCTTCTCGAGGCCATGTTAGTAGGTTACTAGATGAGGTAAGACCTGTAGTCTTCTGTCTTGCATTATAATTGCAGCTAGATGAATATCCATGCCAGTTAAGTTTTGAGCCAACTTCGCGTTAATTGATCTGCGTAGCCTTTTTTACTAGCTTGTTTTAATTAAAGTTTACGTTTGACTTATTGTTACTTTAATTCGTCTCGCTACAACTGGTAAGCACCAAATTTGCCTTCTGTTCTTATTTACTTAGTTTTAAATAAAAGGTTCTTTACACCTTTCTAAAGTTTCTTTTAACGATAATTCTCTTAATATCTAACTAGAGCTTGATCGCTGTTCAAGGATTGCAAAACATACCAAAGGCTATATGCTGTAAATTATTATTTTGTCACTGTTAAATTATACCTATCTTTTCTTTAGAATCAGATAGTTTTTACTTCTATTTCATATTCTGCATCTTGCTTTTATTGCTATTGCACACCTAAAATTGCGATGTGCCCAGGGAACAAACTTGAAAAATGTTAATACACTGATGGAAAAAAAAATCCTAACACCAAGGAAAAATTATTGCAGAGTAATGAAATTTGGATAATGCATTTCTCTAGTTAACCTGTTAAACTGATTAAATTTTCAAGATTATACGGTAATTTAAGCTCAAGAAAATGCATTTCAAATGTGAAATGATGTTACATTAACAGCCGGTGTAACCTCCAGAATTTTGAATGCAAGCCTGCAAACCTGCATGCATTGTGTTGCACAGGTGCCGCATGTCACTTTGCGGTATGGAGTTCCATGTTTGTTGTACTTGTTCTGTCAATACTGGGACGGTCAGTGCTGGCTGTGGATGATGCTAGAGTTGTCGTCCAATGATATCCCATACGTTCTCAATTGGAGGCAAATCTGGTCAAGGTAATATGTCGACACTCTGTAGAGCACGTTGCGTTACAACAGCGGTATGAGGACGAGCATTATACTGTTGGAAAATTCCTTCCCCCTTGAATGCTGTTCATGAATGGAAGCACTACGGGTTGAATTTCCAGACTGACGTACAAATTTGCAGTCAGTGTGTTTGGGACAACCATGAGAGTACTTCTGCTGTCATAGAAAATTGCTCCCCAGAGCATGACTCCAGGTGCAGGTCCAGTGTGTCTAGGCCGCAGACAGTTTGGTTGCAGGCGTTCCCCTGGCCTCCTTCTGACCAATACACTGCTAACACTGGCACCAAGGCAGAACCTTCTTTCATCAGAAAACGCAACAGATCTCCCCTCCATCCTCTAGTGAGCTCTCGTTTGGCACCACTGGAGTCGCAAACGACAATGGCTTGCAGTCAGTGGAATGCACGCTACAGGGCGCCTGGCTCGGAACTGTCCTTGAAGTAACCGATTTGTAACAGTTCGTTGTGTTACTGCAGCTCAAATTTCTGCCGCAGACGCAAGACCATGCGCCACAGCCGTACGCCGAATACGGCTATCTTCCCTCTCAGTAGTACCACGTGGTCGCTTGGAACTCGGTCTTCTTGAAGCAAGCATTACCTTCATTTGACCGCTGTCCCAACAATCATCCACAGTGGATACATTCCTGCCAAGTCTTTCTGCAGTATCGCGGAAAGAAAATCCACCTTCTCGTAGCCCTACTGCACGACCTCGTTCAAACTCGGTGAGCTGTCGATAATGGCTTCTTCGTCTTCTTAAAGGCATGCTTAGCTAACATAAACTCAGTACGTGAAATTTCAAAGATAAGTAACTCTCGCGAACTTTACTGCACGCATTTAAAGTAAACCTGTTCCGTTAGTGTATAAAGCAAAGGAACTAATGGAAAAGTAACCATTTCAATTAAGAATTTAATTGTCAACTTAATGGCAGAACGTTTCAGAGTAGGAAACTTTTTTTTGGAAAAAAAATTAGTAAAACTTATTTTAGAAGTTTGGAAAAAAGTACATTTTGAGTTTGACCAGTGCGAAACACTCTCTAGCCAATGCCCTCTTAACAGCATTATGGGCTCTTTGCAAATTAGTGTACTAGAGTCCAACCACTAACAGAAATTAAATGTAGATTAGATGTAAGAGAATTAGCGTGAACCTCTAAGGGTTTCATGCTCTTGGTTCCCTCAGGCTCAAGCGTTGAGATGGCCCTGCCTCGGCTTTCATTCCATTGGATTAAAAATTATAACTGAAACAGATGCTAAACAGATAGCGCTCGTTGTTTCCCACTAAGTGTCTTCTTTAATTAATTCAGTCACCTTAAATTTAACAAAATCTTTTGTTGTGTCATTATTAGCATCTAGAGAAATGAATGTTGTTGAGTTTACAGGTTGTGATTCCATAAAACATGTGAAACAGGTTTCTTGAAGAGAAATGAGTAATAACTGTATGGGAAAAGAACAAATTATCTATCAGAAGTTGTACATTTCCAAGATATTTCGTTATCTGTCTTGAAATCC
>KK113695.1:30373-47955 GCA_000611955.2 Stegodyphus mimosarum
ATTTATTATACATAAGATTTCATGCCACAGTTTAAATTTGCAGAGCTATGCAGTTGAAACGCAAGCTTGTTCCGTTAACACAGGGCTATTCATTAGAATACTGGCTGCCCAACGCTAAATGAACAAGTTTAGCAAAATGGCTTCGAATTAAAGAATCATCTTTCCATTTTGAATAATGCTTCCTGTTTCCCCGAGACACGAAATTCTCGAACTGAAAACAAAATAAAGAGATTTCCATCGTAGTGTTTAATAATAGGCAATAAAATTTACAGATATTGTGAGAGTAATTATGAAAGTCTTTTCTCATATCATTACAAATAGCGGTTATGGAAAAATTCCTTTAAATGATCTCAATTCTAATTCGTCTTTTCCTTCAGCTTTTAAATAAATTAGTTCATAGTTGCTTTCACTTTTTGTCAAAAGATGCCGCCAGCGGCTTTGTTTCCTCTTCCTTAGCTGGACTTTCTCGAAATTTTTGCTTATTGCTGTCGCCAGAGTACAAGATTTTCCTTCGTCACTTTCACTCCTGCAACTAAAGAAGAAAGCTTTGTTTAATTCTAGATACTCAATGAAAGCTTACGTGCGTTACTCTGATTTTTGTTACTATAGTATATTTAACATTTACTACTGAAATTATATTAATCTTTTCCTGAGAACAATCTAGAGTCGCATGCGATGCATAATGCGAGACATTTCTTAGTGCGCGTTTGTTTTACTAGATGTTCCTAATGCGAGACCATTCGTTAAAGAACGCATCATGGTAGAAAACTCTTGCTATACCGAAACACTTTTAGCCGATACTCAATTTGAATGCAAGTAGGCTCTGAGATATTCATGTCTTAAGTTCCGCAATTCTGACCTCCTGTACATGCTTTGCCAAAACCTTTGCCAAAAACAACTAATAAATGAACGGCTCTTCACGCATCTTTGAAGAATTGTACATTTCAACGATTTCACTCAATGAGAAAATATTTATTTTGCTGCCGAATGTTACTTGTATGTAAATGAGAAATTTAGGTGATAGAAAATTTCATTCTTGATCAAAGTACTCTTTCCACAATAGATTCAATAAAAAAAAACAGAAATTCAAGGACAAAAGAAAAGAAGACATTATTGATTACTTCGGCAATCATTATAAACATTGTACTTTTAGTATTGACACTTTTAGCTCAATTAGCATTTTAAATGTGCTAAGGAAATCTGGACCGTCAGCATTCCTTCAAATTATCCAAGAAGAATTTAGTTCGGATAGCTTTTCTCATTTTCCTTTTTTATTTCACGATAATAAGACAAATCATTAATTTGAGTTTGGGTATAATTTACAGTTTCCTGTTTTCTTAACCAATGTTTCTACCCGCTTTACCTTTTTATTACATAACACGTTATATTCTACTTCTGCTTTTCCAGCTTTTTTGGAAAGTACACATTTTCTTTATATTGCTGAACTCTATCCTGTAGTACTTCCAAAATTACTCATCTTTTGCATTTTATTCATCAAAGAATTGTTCTGATTAAGACAACATGTGATGTAAGGTAATTACAAAGAAGTAAAAGTAATCTTCCTGAAATGGAGAACTGAATTAATAATATCATCAACTTGCTAATTTAAGTATAATAACTACTTTTTTGTTTACCTCAAAAGTAGTTTTCTACGACTATGCACTATATTTCAGTTCTCTTCCGCTTCGAAAGAAATACCTTTTTACCTCCTCCTTTTTACCTCACCTATTTTTTACCTCAAAATAGATCGGATATTTATGAGGGGGAAAATCCGATGTAATTTGCTGATGCCTTAAATAATTCTTTACGATTTTGATATAGCTCTCTAATTTTTAATTAAGTAAATATATTTAAGAAACAGTAGTAGAGTCATTAGGATATTTTGAGCAAAAGACGTGAAAATGTGCAGTCCCCTCGCCGGGACCCTGGATCTCTCGAATACGCATCGAATATACTTCTAATTACACTACGAATGCATGCGGAAAGGAGGGAGAAAATACCTTATACAGTCCTCTTTTTAGAGTGTAACTGCGGGGACGAGAAGACCCAATCGCAAAATTGTTGTGATCATGAATTACCGCCTAAACCTTTTTAGTTCGGATCCCACTGCAGACTTCATTAGATTATTTTGAAGCAAGAGACGTGAAACATATGCAGTGTTCTAGCCAACGGCTCAAACACACTGGACCTCTTGAATAGGCGTCGAGTACGCTTCCAGTTAGACCACGAAGGCATGCAGAAAGGAGGGAGAAAGTACTCTACGCAATATTCTCCAGAATAAAAGAAAAAAGAATGTTTTTGTCCTTAAAAAAAATGAATCCGGTATTCGTTGTCTCAAAAAGCATAGAATTTTCTATAAACATAGAATCAATCGATAGCAGAATTCTTCTCAGATATGTGACCTATAGAATAAAAGGAATTGATAATATCAAAATTTGAATTCAATTTTTAAAATGTAATAAATATGTTTTAAGATACAAGTATTTATATCAAAAAGGAAATTGTTCTTTCTTTTATATATTTTTACTTTGTTTGTGTGTTATGCTATATATCCCATTTTCCCCCATATTTTATCTAATCATGAAGGAAAACTGAAAAATTGAGATTACATTGTAATTTTGCTCCCTTGTACGAAGTAAAAAGGAAGTATTGTAATCATGAAAAATTTCGGGTATAATATTTCAACGAAAATATCCATTTTGACAGCTATCGAATGCAAGGTAACGATGTTTTTGCGTGACATCTGTAGGTAAGGACAGAATAAAGGACACTTTTTCCCCAAAAAAATTATAAAACTAATTTAAAATGAATTCTGAAGAGATTTTTTCGTAGCGTCTGTGCGTACGTACGTATGTATGTATGTATCTCGTATAACTCAAAAACGAGTAGCCTCAGAACGCTGAAATTTTCAACATAGTACTGCTATAACATGTATATTTTCACCTCTCTTTTTGGTTGCAATCACCGCACCAAAAAGTATATAAATATATATATAGATAGAGAGAGAGAGAAAGAGAGATATATATCCAGTCTGTTACTTGGCTCAGTGAGCTCAGATTTGAATCTTACATATTGGTAAATTGCTCATTTTTTGCTTTAAAAATGATTGAATTATGTTATTCTTATCTTCCGATTAAGGTTCTTATGCTTTTAGTAAATCTGCATGCAAAATTTGTAGAATTATCAACAATTTAAAAGTTGTTTAAGTGCGGCTAAGCCTAATTATGCTTACGAAAGCAGTCATATTTGTTTACATTTGAAACTTAGCAGAATAGTGGATTTGTTGCCAATGTAGACTAACTAAGCTTCGCAACAACAGAGATAACGCCTTCTTTTTATTATTGCAAATTAAATCATGCTTAACCTATTCTGAAATTTATTCAAGGAAATACAAGTAAGTCTTTAAGATTTAATTAGTAATTTTTATATGGATATTTTGAATTTTTATGTATTTTTACCTTGTTGCGAAGTGAGAACTAGTGCGAAGAAGAATTAATTGAAGGAGAAATACTAGATTGTCTTCGAAAGCTGTCCCCATTCCCCCCCCTTTTTTTGTTTGTATAATTTCTTTTATACATCGTTTTAGATTTATTATAGTATTTGAATAGAACATGTGACAACATTAGATAATTCTTCACATGATATACATAATTTTTCTGCATTTTGAATTATAAAATGAATGAGATGTAACGCTGTTAAGTAAACCTAGTGTCGGAGTGTCGCTATGGTAAACAAATACACTGCTTTTTAAAGAGTGCATTTATTATATTGTGGTTTATGCGCTATCTACGAAGAATATTTAATTCAATCCAATAAGTTTAAATGAAATGCAGGAAAAAATGCGTATATTTTAATATTCCGTACAAGGAAGTCATGTAGTAGACATATAAGATTTTTTTCTTAATAATAAATAATAATTTTTAAAATGTGCTGTTTACTAAATATCTTCTGAATATAAAAGCAATTAGCCGTTAACCCCAAGCATGGAGATCAAGAATGTGAGAAGAATATTTATTTCATACTCAAAACATTTCTTTTCATGGCATAAAGAACGATAGACGATTGCAGTGTTCTTATGTCTTGAGAGCAACATTCGACAATGTATAAAAAAAGGCATATGAATTAAAATTTAAATTTCTTTGATTCAATATCGAATTAAGAAATTGAATACTTATTTCTTTCGTGACTTATTTAATGATTCTCAAATGATGTAACTGAAATTACTTGGATAAATATTTTATCAGTAATAAATCATAATAATTCAATAAAAATGTTAAAATAATATATCCTTCAACGTTATTTTTAATGATGCCGTTTTACTAAGCAAGACGTCTAGAGTTACACTGAGATCTTGTTCTTTTATCATTTCAAGCCATTAATTTAAAAAATAAAATTTATAAAGCCAGAATCAAGCTAAAAGTTCAACAGATCTACAATTCTTTCTCTTATATATATATATATATATATACACTCACGTTTGTGAAAATTGCAACACCATGAAGGACTTACGCGAGTGAGCTGAAATTTTCAGGAAATGCAAAGTAGCGCATGATATGCAAATGATTAGAATTGCAAATCCGTAGCGCATGCGTATGCTGAGCAGCGCCCTCTGAACGGCTGATGGATCCGAATAAATAGACGGCTGTAGCGAGGCGTGTATGGTTATCGGTGGTTATCTGCTAGTGGTAAACGTTAACTCAATCTGTACTTATGCCTCGTCGACGAAAGAGAGCGAGATTTGAACAACTTACAGAGTTTGAACGAGGGAGAATCATCGGCCTTCGTGAAGCTGGATTGTCGTATCGTGCAGTAGCCTCTCGTGTGCAGCGTAACAGCAGCACAGTGATGCGCGTTTGGAAGCAGTGGACGGACGAGTGTCGGACAACTCGGAAATCCGGGAGTGGACCCCGAAATGTGACGTCAGCTCGCGATGATAGACACCTGGTCCGCATGGCGCGGACGGACCGTACAGCTTCCTCTAGACAATTGGCAGCACTGTGGTCAATAGCTACAGGTGTTTCATTGTGTGCTTCATCAATTCGTAGACGTCTGCTGCAGTGTGGACTGCGCGCACGGACTCCTTTATACAGGATCCCCCTAACGCACGACCATCGCCGCCTGCGGCTACAATGGGCCAATCAGCATAGAGACTGGCGTGCTGATTGGCAGCATGTCGTGTTTTCTGACGAATCCCGCTTTAATTTGTGGTACCATGATGGCCGCATTCGTGTCAGACGCTATGCCGGTGAACGCCACCTTCCGGAGTGCATTATCGAACGCCACAGTGGACGAACACCCGGAGTTATGGTCTGGGGCGCCATAGCATATCATAGACGATCTCAATTGCTACGAATTGTGGGCAATCTGAACAGCAACCGGTATATCCGTGAAGTTCTACAGCCCGAAGCTGTTCCCTTCCTTCAAAGCTTGCCAGGCGCTGTATTTCAACAGGACAATGCCCGCCCTCATACTGCTCGGATTGTTAAATCCTTCTTTGCAGCGCAGCAGGTACAGCTTCTTCCTTGGCCTGCGTGTTCCCCGGATATGTCGCCAATTGAACATGTGTGGGATGTCATTGGTCGGCGTCTTGCTCGTGATCCTCGTCCTGTTGCGTCTGCAGACGAACTTTGGGTACGCGTACAAACGATATGGAATGCTCTTCCTCAGTCAGACATTCAAACTTTGTTTGACTCCATGCCACGTCGTGTAGCAGCACTTATTGCGGCGCGTGGTGGCCACACAAAATACTGATTCTGATCGCTTGTTCTTGTTTGTTTGCTTTGAACATTTAATCATTTATTTGTACCACTACCACTCAACTGTGTATTAAATTGCATTCAATTATGACGATTCCTTCTTGGTGTTGCAATTTTCACAAACGTGAGTGTATATATTATATATATATAAAAGAGAATTAATTTGGATTCAGACTTAATTGGATTCAGAAGCAATGTTTAATTGTTCTCTCCACAGCGTAATTAAAATAGGAGTAAAAAGAAAAATGTTACCCTCAAAGAATATCACTTTTTATTATTTTTTAAAAAAAATTTCCGCATTTGCAATGCTATTGCAAGTTTTTTCATTTATTTTGTTAGTGCATTAACTAACTTGCTTAAGCCTCGTGGCATACTTTGTGAAACACGAGGAGGTGAAATGAGAGTTAACCAAAAAAAAGTGACCGTTTTTAGAAAGTCTTATGAAACCACTTTCTGGTTATCATTTATTGCCTTGCTTTCATGCATTTTTTTAATATGATGTTATAAACGTCTTTAGCAGAGTCTTCCCAAATTTGGGGACCATTAAGTTACGTTCCCCCATCATGAAATTTATTGCCCACTTAACAACGGAAGTGCAGTCTTGGCCAAAGCCTTTGATATATCCTCCACATCATCTGGTAAATAGTCAGTTTTCAAACAATTATCATTCGATAAGATCAGTCTTTTGTTTTTCTTTCAAATTATAAGCTGTTAACGGCCATGCGACTTAAAGGAAATAAAAGCTTTTCTTAATCAATAAAATCTTGATTTTATTTTAATAACATATTTTTAAATAATATCTAAAACGTAATTAATTTTAAAATGTACACAAAATAACTACGGACATTCGAAACACTTAAGGAATTTATAAGCAAATATTTCTAACTCCATATATGACGCACCTCAATGCAGAGCTGTTTGGCTCATTTGTTTAAATTTTCCGAAGTAGATTCTATAGATATATTTTGGACTACGTTGGGCGAGTGCTGCCATTGCATAAGATATAATATCTTTATCTTTCCATGTTGTTTGACAAACATCCAATTCCATAATGCTGCCGTTTCCTGTAACATAAAATCTTTTATTTATTTTTAAAATTACAACTGTATTTCTTAAAAAAATTGGGTAATTTAAAAACAATAAATGCATTTTAATAATTTAAAATTTTATTTATTTACGTTTTCTGTAGAAATAAAGAAATGATTTGATTATGAATTAAACATTTTCTTGCATTCTTGTTTATCAAGTTTGCGATTAACATTCAAATAGTTTAAATTCAGAAGACTTTTCGTACACTGCACTAATAATCTTAAATAATTTCTTTTAAGAAACAAAGGAATTAACAGTACAATGTTGGACATATGTTACTCTTTAGTTCCCCGTTTTTCTTCGCGAATAATTAAAAATATTGTTACAGATTTTGTATTTATTTTGCTATTTATTTAGAATTGTAATTAAAATTGTTTTATTTTTCCGTGCAACGCAGACGAATTTGAATAGAAAGCTACGTCGGAAAAGTAAAAATACAAAAGCACGTGCATTTAATATTAAATAAATAAATATCTCGTAATTGCTGTTGCCATCCAGAAAAATCGAGAAACTAGATTTTACCAGAATGTTCTCGAGAATAATTAAAAAGCCATTAAAAGCCGAATTAAAACACCTCAGCTCAGTTGCTGTTGTTTTAAGCGAATTGTATGTTTACTTAGCGCTGTTATTGATTGCAGCCAATTCGCTGTGAGAATGGATTAACTTTCTCCGTTTTGAATTGAGTCCTGTTTAACGTTTGAGATATTGCGATATTGTACGAATATCCCTGAGGAAATATTTCAGCATTTCGTTTTATTTCTTGGGATAAGAATAAATTTTATTAACTTTTTATCGACTTGTGCATTCAATCCATTACGAACCCGTACGCACGCAACAGCATAAAATAGAAAATATAATATGCATCATGACGTATAAAGAAGACAGAAATACTTTAAAAAAGAGCTTTTTTTCGTTTAGGGAAATCATCTATGATTCGCATATCTAAAAGAAATTCAACTTTCGTCTGATGCTGGTTTTATAGAAAATTCCATGCATTTTGAGAAAACTGATACGTGTCTCCTTTGAAAATATACAGAAACTTGCCAATGGGAGGGACAATTCTTTGACATTCCTTCATCATAAATTAGCATTTCTTGGAGAATTTTGCTTTCATTTAATAAGGAAAATTTTTCAATCAATTATTCAAGAAGTTATTCGAGAATCAAAATTTAATTATTCAAAATGTCGTTGTACTTTTTTTTTTCATTACATCGCTTCCATATGAGGCTTATAATAAACATTCTCCGAAGAGAGAAGAAGCAATAATTTTAAGTTTTCTACAGCGCAAAATTCTGGTTGTGAAAGATTTCAAATGTTAAAAACATTATTTGTAAATCATTTTCCTTTCATTTCGGGATAAAATGTTATGTTATTTTATGTTAGTTCTTGAAATTAAATAACTTAAAAAATAAAGAAAGTAATATTTTGTAAAAAAAAGTAATTATTTTCTTTTGACGGAATTTAATTTTTTAACCAAAATATACACAGTACTGACCATCATTAATTACAGATTTTAACGTAAAAGTAAATTAAAACAAGCAATTTACCAGTAAATTGATATAAGCGATTTACCATTATGGATGAAACGAGAATGAGCTATATAAAACTTAGGATAAATTTGAAATATGATTACTGCCTATCTCAAAAATTTCAAGCGGACATTTGAGTTATTACGCACGTAAAAACATTATAATAATTTTTCTTTTAAAGGATTTCAAAAAAATCGTTCGAAAAGTAAGGGACCGAAGGTAAAGGGAATCATCTGGTGCACAAAGAAAGAGGTCAGCTTATTCCAAGAGCGATTTATAAAAGATTTTTAACGCAACTAAAGTTAAGTAAGTAATAGTTGCTCACTTTCTTATTTCAAGATATTAAAGGTAATTCTTGAAATTACATTTGTATAAATTAACAGCCGATAAATTAATTATGCACTAATTTAAGTAATTCATGTTAATATAGTATTACACTTTTAAATATATCTGTCTTTTTATTAATACTTCTACAAAATAATATGATAAAAAAAAGAAAAATCTGAAAAGTCTCATTTTAACGGTCGTCCAAAAGGATTTTTAAGACTTTTCTACGCTCTCGCTGAATTCGCAATCTACCAATTTGCTGTTAAAGTCTACCTCCCTCTTACTAATCCATTTCTTTTTACTTCCCTAGCTTTATTATTAGGCATCAGTTTCTTCGCACTTACGCATTACACAGGTCAACGAAAAATTACAAAAATTTTAAAAGCAGCATGTGTTTATAATTCCCGATTAAGTGTTGAAATATATTAGTCCAAACGGGCTCTTTCTCTGAAGGACTATTGTTTTTTGTTTTGGGATTTTGCACCGGAAACATTAAATGTCGGTTCACTTTTCAACCTGTTGCCACTAAGTAGTGCAGCCCTGTATTATATTTAAAGAAATTAAATAATGAAGAATGTGCATAAACGTATGCATGTTTCTCGCATTGTGATAAATCGACGGCACCTAGAACCATCGAATTTTGTATGACGTAATCCTGCTGCGAATATGGACATCTGGAAGCCGAAATTTTAAATGTGGAATTTGTTTTATTATCGACTTCATACTTTGTAAAAATTTTAACGTTTAAATGTGGAATTTGTTTTATTATCGACTTCATACTTTGTAAAAATTTTAACGAATTTTTGATTAACAAACTCAACGATTTCAAAGCGAGCAATAGCAACGTTGTAAAGAGAAAACTTACTAGAAATTCTAAAGATATGCTCCTTTTAAAATTATTTTGCGATATTGCTGTGAACTGAATTTTATGGTTTAACGCACAAAATGTTAAAAAAACTCCCCATTTGGACGTAATTTAAAATCTGAAATCTTTCAGATTTTCTTTTTTTTTTTCTTTTTTTTTTATCATTTATCTCAGTTTATCACATCAAAGTACAGTTTTCTTATTAACATGGCTCGCAAATTTTTTTTTATCTTTTCATTGTTAACGTTTTGTGTGTTGAATGTATTAATTAAATATCACATTCTTCAAACTTACGACGCATAATATTCAGTTGACTAGCAAAATAATAAAGTATTAAAAAGCAGCCTATTAGAATCTCCAATGCACAGTCTCGTGGCCTGGAGATAACAATGTTTTAATCCGTACAATATTGCCACTGCTCACTTTGAAATCATTGAGTTTTTTAATCAAAAACTGATTAAAGTTTTACAAAATATGAAATAAATAATAAAAAATTAAAATAAAATAAATGAAATAAATTTTATGTTACGTCTAAAAAGGCGTTTGATTAACGTTTTGTGTGCTACTTTTATTTATTAATCATGTTTCTTGCGCTTAAGCGACATAAACCACATAAAATTTAGTTCAATAGCAATATCGCAAAATATTTCAAAGCAGCAAAACGCCATATCTTTAGAATTTCCGATACACAGTCTCGCGCGGTGGAGATAAAAATGTTTTTTCCTTACAATGTTGCCGTTGCTCGCTTTGAAATCGTTGAGTTTGTTAATTAAATATTCGTTAAAATTTTACAAAATTTGAAATAGATAATAAAACAAATTCGAAATTAAATATTCGGGCTTCGAAGTGTCCGTGTTCGATTGGAGGGTTAAGTTACTCAAAATTTGATGACGTTAGGTACCGTTGTTTTTTCACAGTGCGAGAAACATTCATGCATTTATGCAAATTCTTCATTATTTAGTTTATTTAAGTATTATACATTGCGATAATACTTGGTGGCAACAGTTTGAAAGGTGAATCAACGCACAAAGTGAAACGGCGCAAAATGCTGTTTTGAGCCTAATATCCCTTTGGGTCTAACACCGCTTTTGTCTAAAATTCGAAAATCAAAATATCGAATTTCCAGGGGCACATGCTGGGTGGAGGTCTACGTTATTCAGAATTTCATTGCCCCAGATACAGTCGCTTTTTCACGATGCGAGAAACATACATACATTAATGCAGATTCTTCGTCATTTAATTTCTTTAAAAGGAATGCAGGGCGATAATATTCGGTAGCAAAAATTCTAAAAGCGATTCAGACTTTTAAAGTGATATAACTTAATTTTGAACGATATAACTGCCATGATATAACTTAATTTTGAACTGAAAAATAGAGTACTTACAAATAAAATAACTTCAGAATTATCAATGGGATTAATCATCTTAAAAGAATATCACTATCTCTCCATAAGTCTTGTAATAGTATGTGTGCTATGTGCTATTCATGTCTAGAACTTTATTTAGTGCGCAGATGTCTGTTTCCTATTCAAAACATAGTTCGAAAATAAATATTTCTTAAATACTGAAATTGTATGAAGTGCAGGTCATAGCTTTTTTTTTTCAAACAGAATAAAAAAGTACAAAATAAACCCAAGATTTTAATTTAATGTCAAGATTTACTTACAGCTAAAAGTGGAACGATTATGCACATCTTGTTTCCTAATTTTAGCCAGTTTGCCTCTCAGAGATCTCCGTGGAAATATCATTCTCTTTAAACATGTCGGTTTCGTGGCGTTTCGTCATAATCTAAATAATCCTAATCCATTTCAAATCTTTCTTATATGATGTTAATTACTGCGAATCTTAAGCTAATTCTGCAGAATTTAAAATTTGGGTTTGAATAGTTTCCTCTCTTGTAAATTCATTGCTGCATATTTTGAAGAATTTCGTTAAGCAGGTCTCAACCCTATATGGTCCCCAAACCTGAATATTTAAAGATTCAGGAAAGCCATTATCAACATTAGTTTCGCCCCACAGAAGCATATTAATATTGGATTATCAGGTAACTACTTAAAATACATTACCTATAATTCATGTTGAGCATCTAAATTAGTCCTTGAGCTTCCCTAACTTTATTACTGTAATCATTTAGTTACATAAATTCGATAAAGACTAAACTGGAATTCTGTATAACTGCTTTATGAATTTATAATAGCTTTGCATCTTTAGATATGTAAATGTAGAATAAAAGTTTAGCTATAATATGTAATAAACTCTAAATTTAACTTTAACTATAATTAGTAATAACTTTGAACTACTTCAAAGTTATTTATTATTCTTCCTAATTTAGTTATTCTCCGCATCTATCTTTAAAAAATGTGCTAGTAATAAATCTTCTTCAAGTGCAAACTTAATGTGCCTGAGCGATAAATTCGCTGAAGCCTGGTCTTCCGCCCGGGCTTCAAATCTCGGCAAAGGCTGGCTGCAATGGAGGCTTCGTAGATTATCCCAAGTACAATGTAAGTACAAGCCAGTTTGCTTCAAGGAGTCCTCCTTGAAGATATCTTTCTCTTTAAACAGGTAGGTTTCGTGTGTTTCGTCATAATCTAAATAATCCTAATCCATTCCAAATCTTTCTTGTATGATGTTAATTACTACGAATCTTAAGCTAATTCTGTAGAATTTGAACTTTGGGTTTGAATAGTTTCTTTTATTATAAATAACACTGAAAAGTATTCTAACCAAAACTTTTAAATAACCAACAAAAAATAAACCGGTACTACCTGTTTGTGCACAGTAAATATGGTATAACTTTTCAACTAATATCAGAATCAGAATCCTTGTTTTCCATATTTTGTACTGTTCACTTCTTTTTCGCCAGTTGTTATACCTATCAGCATGCTAAATTGTTACTTGAAAATGTTGAACAACGAGTGCATTTGTCTTAAAAACTGTTCTTTAAAAGCTGTTCCAACCAGCGGCCGAGCGGTAAAGACGCTGAACACTGGTAGTTCGGTCCGAGGTTTGAATCCCGCGAACGGGCTGGCTGCATGGGCGTTTTCGTGGTTTTCCCCATGTGTAACGTGTATACGAGCCAGTTTCCCTTAGAAAGTCCTCCACGAAGGCACCCCTCCCTTTAGGCAGATAGCCCTCGTGTGCTTTGCCATAATTGAATAAATTAACCTAATCTTTATTATATCATTTCTACAATTGTATGCCTTAAATAAAAATATTTTAATTGTCACCTATTTTCCACTTATTAAAGAAATTACCAGCTCTATTATAATTATCTTCATTTGCATCTACTGCACTCCAAAATTTATTACTAAATATAGAACTTGAAAATTACAAATAAATGTAATTTAAAACCATATAGGTATCATAAATTACCCCACTTTTCGAAATCAGTTAACTTTTCGGTGCTGCAAAAAAAGATTGTAAAGTTCAATTAAACTACTGTAAATCATTCAGCGGCAAAGTGATGTATTAGTTTTCAAAATCATGGCAGTTAATATAATACATTTGTTTTTGGCAATTGTTTTAATAGCTTTCTGCTTATTAGAAATAATACAATTATTATGTAAAGTTATATTAATTTTGTCCTGTACCTTTGTACAAATTTTTAAACAGTATTTTACTAAAATTAAAATTCATTGCTTTTTTTTAATTATCCATCCTATTATCTATAAAACCTCAATTTGACTGGATCCTTGTGGAATTTTGAAAGTGCATACAAATTGGAGAATTTACTGTATTTTGAATTACCCACAGTTTTAAGCTTTTTGCGATAAGCTTTGATTTATTAATTAATGTGCTTCCTTCATTATTAGAGACTTTGTAAGTAACTTTATTAATCAATTTGTTGATTATAATTTCTTGATAGAATTTTTTTACAGAAAATATTAAAGTTGTTGAAACTTTGTTGATAGTGGTGGTGATAACTTGATTTTTTACTTCTTCAGCCTTTTTATTAAGTTTATTTTGGTTATAACTGGAGTTATTGTTGGCTCCCCTTGGTCAACACTCGGAGACATCTTTGACCTGACTTCACTGTCTTTGTAGGTGACCGCTATTGCCGATCGCCACTGACTTGTGTGCTGCATAAACTTTGACTGCGTGCAGTTTGTACCACTGAGACCCAGGACCAAGGCGTTTTGTTTACGGAGTACTTTTGCAAATTAATTGCAATTACCTCCACATCATAATTAAGAGATACGAATTAAATAAGAGTAAGCGTTAGCTAAATAGTCAAGAAAGAGAACCATTACGGGTTTAAAACACGAGCTAATAAAGGTTCCCCTGAGTTCACTTCCCCAATACCTCATTGGATCGCCTCTAGGGGTTGGATCATCAATAACCGCGATAAGAGCTTCAAATAGACTAGGTCCGGAGTTACCTTCTGCCTAGTGTACTGTGCCCTGATGGTAGGTGCTTCCATTCTTCACAAAAAAATGAAATGCAAAACTGTGTTTGCAGCTAGTGCTAATAATAAACTGTTTAAGGCTGTAATTGATATTTTAAGATAGCGGTTTTTGTTGGGATTGTAATTAATTTTGAAATTATACTGAAATTTCAGAAATTCTTTAAATTTAGGTCTTAGGTAATAATATGTATGTGCTGCTAGTCAACGTCATTTTCGTAACGTAAATCATGGCAGAAACAAGGAGAGTCAATTTCCGGATCACTGTTGTAGATGAAACAATATTATCCAATTTTCTGTTGTACATAAAACAAATTTGGGCTTCGGAATCTCTCATAGGGAAATATTTTTCGTTTGCTTGAAAATTTTTCCAGATTCTATAAAATCAAAATTTTAATGAATACAATCTATCAACACCAAATTATATTTTTATTTTCTGCTTTAGGAAGGATTCTTGTTTTTCTAGGTTAGTAGTTTATATTTTTAATTTCCTTTCTCTACTTTTTGCGATCAAAGTATACTTCTACATTCACTTAACGAATCAGTTGGAACGTTTGACAGGACGCGTTGCCTGAAGTTTACTGTTCGCCTTCTAAACTGCTGTAAATTAAACGTTAACTAACTTTTTTCTCCTTTCCTAAAACGTCAAATTTAAATACTACACCACACTAACTCTTTGAAGGGCGGTGGTTACCTACAGTAACCAGCTTTTCTATTAAACGCCTTACTCACTCGTGTGAGTGTTTTTCAAGAGTAACCGTTTCTGAAGTTCCCTTGTAGCTCATTAGATCGCAATCAAGAGACATAAGCCAGTAGTTCATGCAGCAATTCGTCTTTAAGAAAATAAACATCAGCCATGGAAGACAACATCACGACGATGTGCACTGTGCAGCACCAAGAAAACGCCTGTAAGAACAATGTGGGAATGCAGCACATGCAAAGTTGCACTCTGCTTGAAAAAGAAAAGCAAATAATTTCATTGTAACACCTCATATAGTAATACCGATTAATATTTGAGGAAGTTCTATTTTGTTTCATTACCTTATTTTATTTGAATTATTATCAATTACTTGATACAATTTTTTATTACAAATTTATATATGTTTGCTGGGCTGAGCAGTAATATAATACGAATATTACAAATATTACAAATATTATTCTAATTTTACTGTGTTTACTATTTGTTTTTGTGTTGTAGGTATATTTGTTTAAATAATTCTTCTCGAATTGATATGCATTTGGTTATTTAAATCGAATGCAAGGTTTTGATGTTCATTCTGAAATAATTTGGATTTTAACGGTTTTTGGAATTATAAGAATTTGGAAAACATGCCATTCTTATTCCAGTCTGTAGAGGCTGAACTGATGAGAACAAAAATTACTTTATGGTTTTGGGCAGTTTATTGAACTTTTAAAATTTAGAAAATTTTATCATTATTAGTTGAAAAACAGGTTGATCCATTTACTTCTGTTGATGTGACATCAACAGCTAGAAGACGAAGTATTGATAAATATAATTTCTGTATAGTTTTCGTACTACCTTTATAATTTCTATATTTATATTTTTGCACTTTTATAATGTAAAACCATTTATGAAGTTGATGATTCACAATCCTGGATACGTTTACTTTATATTTTATATTTTTTAATCGTGGCTTATTGCATTTTTTGCCGGCTTTGTACTCCAGATTGAAAATGTATTGGTTTCAAATAATTATTCATTTAATTTATCTCTTTCTACGTATAGGTATTTATTTATTTAACATTACATATATATACATATATACATATGAAATTTATGTTCATGATTTTGAGGGAAAAAATCAGTACGAAATTAAATTTCATCTCCAAGATACTGCTGATATGAATAAAAATTTAAATTCAATTCACCTATGAATAGGCGAATATAATAATCATCTGATGTTAAGATATTATTTAGTATGACCTGTAGATCTGGGTGTCCTCTGAATATAAATAAAGCCCATATCATTAAAATTTGCTGTTTCAGTTATACATCCAATGTTATCGTGCTAAAAAATGGTGTTTGAATTGTTACTGAGCAAGAATTCTTTTGGTGCCTCTAAACATCACAGTAGCCTACCGATTCTACGATGCTTTGAAATTCAACTCAGTTAAATCTTCCACAGTCTCAAAGAGTCAGTTTCTAGTTGTTTATTATTAAATTTACCTGTGATTCATTTTACTGAGAACTATTTCCTTATGCAGACAAAAGACGGCCTGAAACCTGCCGTAGTACAGTATAGAATGCATGTCGACTTATGCAGATACAAATAACATTTATTCTTGACTCCTTTTCTTCAGAAGTAGATACATCTTACTCGAAAACAAATTTAATAAAGGTTTTCAAATATTCGATTTTGACTTGCTTTCCAATCTTTGATTGAGTCTCTGTTGCCATCTGCATCTTATATTTTAATTCTATACTTACATGATTTTTATGGATAATTATGTAAAAGGTGGTCTCAGAGAAATTACTTTTAGAAGAACTTTTTAATTGCTTTTATTTACCTAGTAATCCTCTACCCTGCATACAAAACTAATATTAAAAAAAAATCTGAAAGTTATAGGATTTTACATTACGTTTAACGTTTTGTGTGTTACCTTTATTTATCAAACATTATGTTCTTCGCACTTAAACCGTAAAATTCAATTGAACAGCATTGCTATATGATTTCGAGTCATTCCGGGGTGCAAGCTACTCTTCTTAGAAGTTCTAAAACGTGGTACTGAGACACTCCCTACAACACATAAATAGAATTTTTGAGCATATTACTATGTTTCTTTTTGCTATATATATATATATGTGTGTGTGTAGAGGGTGTTTTAGTACCAAGAGTGTAGTACATTGTTACGAATTTTTTATACATATAAATAATTTTTGTGAAATTATAGCTTCATTTGCACAGTATAACATGAAAAACTTAGAAGAACGAAAATCTTCGGGAAAAATAGGATTACAGGGGCAAGTCTATTTAATACTGAGGTAAATGATCGTCTCACTAAATTGGCGGGGTATGATTTTTGGAAGTAAATTTGTCGCCCGCCAAAGTTGTCAAACTTAGCCAAAATCGGCAAAAGGTGCCAAACTTGGTGACATTTTGGTCCGGTTCTTGTATAGCTGTAATTCGTAGTGTAATTGATATTCATATGTAACTGTAAACGGATCCGACAGTTATATGTAACTTTAACCGTATATGCCTTCCAGTAATTTCGAGAAATGGAAGGTACTACAGATTTCTCAGTGGCCGGGGGAAAATTATATAAGCCCAGATATGCATCAGTTCTCAGTTTTTAGCTCAGAGCTAAATTCAAGAGTATTGAGAGAGCGAGCGAGCTTCGCTCTTTTCATGCTCTTTGCATCGCATGGTATTTAATGTTAGTAGTTGTTTAAAATAGCAAATACTGATTGTGATGTGTTGTACTGAGAAGACCTGTATGAATACTTTTGTGGAAAATTCCAGAACAGCAAAGTGTTTCTTTCGGGAAAATAAATTTTATCAAGCTATCATCGGTTCTCTGCGCATTCAATCCACTACGAACCCCGTACGCAAGAGAAGTATATATATATAGGTCATATATAATTTCTGTCTCTT
>KK113695.1:47980-73740 GCA_000611955.2 Stegodyphus mimosarum
TAAGGTAAGGTATATATATTTTGATACTACCGACTGCCATGAAAAAGGGAGGTGCACAACTAGATGTTACAGCAATTTCATACATAAATTTCAACGTTTAGCGGTTAATCGTTTTTGAGTTATGAGAAGCACATACTCATGCACGTACGCACATACGTACAAACATCACGAAAAAATCCATTCTACAATCCGTTTTGGAAAAGTAAGTCCTTTATTCTGCCCGTACGTGCGGACTCATGGAAAAAACAAAAATCGTCCAGATGGAGTTAGGAACGGTGACAATGGATATTTCCGTTGAAATCTGATACCCGAATTTTTTCTCTATTACAATACTTTTACTTTTTGCTTAAAAAAATAAAAAGTTTAGTTTCGTTACAACAAAAGATTGAGGTCTGAAATTCTAAAACATATTTTTTCCCAACAGCGAGCCTAAACGGTCCACAGTCGTTGACCCCTACTAAGTGCCAGAAGCGGTGGTTACTTTATTATGTAAGCACCTAATAAGTGAGTCATCTTTTCCTCCTATGAGGGGACGGATAAATACAACCATGCCTTCGGGATTCGAGCCCGTGCTCCTTGGTATCGCCCTCGGCTGCCCAAGACACTATACCGTCTGGGCTGCGAAACTGTAACACAAAATAGTAGACATGTGAAGTTTACGTATTAAGGTTTCAGATTTATTTCAGTTTTATTATTTGCTTTATATTTAACGTATGATAAGAATAGTTAAACAAATACTCAAAAAACGTCTAAGAGAATAATTATGAAAGAAAGCAACAACTACCGTTAAAAATTGAAAGGGAATTTGTCCTATTCCTATCTTAAAAGAAATTCTACTTGTTTACCTTCCAGATCTAGACAAGGACTTTTATGATGCGCTTTTTCCACGTCAGAGTTTTCAAATTATTGAAATATTGCCACAAATAATTTCCTTTTTGTGGGCTTTGAAATAGTTATGACGCACAGAGGAGATGGGATTGAAATTTTTCTCTGAAATGTAAAATTTCTTCGTTTAATAGATTAGTTGCTGCTAAATGCATTTTTATGGTTTTAAGTATATTAGAATTTCACTTTGCAGCAGTAAGGGATTCGTACCAATTTCATCTAATGCGATCTTGGACTGTTTACAAATACTTGAAAATAAAAGCACTTAATAGCATTTTAACTGCTTTTGCTACTAAAATATAGAGCAGAATTAACTGCCTTAGCATAACAATTTGCAGTTTATTTAACTTACGGTAAGCTTCAAAATATTTTACGAAAGCTCGAATTACTGAAGTGGTTTGTATATAAGATTTAGCCATATGTAAGATCATTCAGAATATGTAAAGCATTCTATGAGAAACAGCATTTCCATTTAAGTGCCTATTATACTTGATCGCTTTATGTGAAGACATTCTACAAGCAAGTTAATTAAAGAGTTGTAAATGCTACAGTTTTACTACTGTATCCAAAATACCAAACTAGTAAAACTAAATATAAAATCCCGCACGATTCCTTGTTAGCAGGATCCTCACGTAACGAAAACTATAACTTCATTACAATAATTGTTCTACGCTTTCCATGTTATTATAAATATGTGTAATAGAGCTTCTCATAATTTGTAATAAATATGTTTTGAGTTCAAAAGCGCGGTAAGTATTACACAGCCTCAATACCCGTACCAATACTTACATGAAGTCATCAGCGCAAACTGCCTTCCGGTTTCCACAGTATAACGTCCGGGTCACCACTGTCGCGAACATACAGAAATACATAAAAACTCAATATGTATATATTAAAAATTACGAAGTAAATCTTAAACACTTATTTCCTCGAAAAAATTCCAGAATGGATTAACGATGATTTAATTCGCAATAATAAAAGAAGGCGTTATCTTTGTTGTTGCAAAGCTTAGTTTCTCTAGATTGGCAACAAATCCACTATTCTGCGAAGTTTCAAATGTATAAATATGGCTTGTACTTCATTTAAACTTATTAGATTGAATTAAATCGACTTCCTCGATAACACATAAACCACAATAGAATAAATGCACTCTTTAAAATTTACCATATGTTTTACCATAGGCACTCTTTTTTACCACTCTGGCGCTAGGTTCACGTAACAGCGTTACTCGTTCATTTTATAACTCAGAATGCACAAAAGTTATATCATCTTAAGAATTATTTAATGGTTTCCATATGATATATTCAAATACTACAATAAGTCTAAAACGATGTGGAAAGGAAATTAAACAAACAAGCAAAAAATAAATAAATAAAATTAAAACAAAAGTCCGAAAGGTTTCGCATTTTAAATTACATCCAAAGGGTATTTTTTTAGCGTTTTGTGTGTTACCATTATTTATTTAATATTGTTACGAAAAATTCGGCGGTTGCGCCTGTATGTAGGCTTTCCGGCATAGCACTGGGGTTGCCATAGGGTGGTGTATGGTAGGGTTGCCAGATTGGCGACTTTATCGCCCATTTGGCGACCAAATTGGCGATATCCCATGGTCCAATCGGGAAGCTTCTAGAATAACTTCCTGTCGAGATATTTCTCGAAACGTGTCGAACTTAAAGAAAAGCTATATAAACCCTTGCGTTTCTGAGAGCGGTTGTTGCGAGTTGCGAAGTTAGTTGCAAGATTGTGAAGTATTGTGAAGTGTTGCGAGCAGTGTGATTAGTTGTGAGAATAGCTGCTACGCGAGAGTTTTGTGAACGGAAAGCAATCGAGTAGTGCTTTGCCGTGAAGCTATCTTTACAGTATAGCTTGACAGTGTATTGGTGATTGTTCCACGGTGTTTATTAGAAGTTTAGTGTTGCCGTGAAGCTACCTGTACAGTTACAGCCTGAAGCTGTGTTGCTGATTGTTTCAGCGTATTTATTGTAGATTTTCGACGCTTTTAAAGGTGATTTTGGAACTGTGCTGTAAATAGTAATTCCTGTAAATAAATTGTGCTTTTTATTGTTCTGGATCGTGTTTTCATCGGATACTCTCAAATCCGCGAACCCGTATAAACGCAACAATATCTTCTACGTACTCCAAGCATAAAATTCAGTTCAACAACAATATCGCAAAATAATTTTAAAATGAGCATATCTTTAGAATTTCCGGTACGGAATCTTGTGTACTGGAGATAAAAAGGTTCTTTTTTTTCCCCGTACAGTGTTGCCATTGTTCGCTTTGACATCGTTTAGTTTGTTAATCAAAAATTCGTTGAAGTGTTACAAAATATGAAATCGATAATAAAACAAATTTCTAATTCCAAATTGGGGCTTTCACATGCCCATATTCTATGGAAGATTACGTCATTCAAAATTTGATGGCTGTAGGTACCGTCGTTTTATCACAATGCAAGAAACATACCTACATTCATGCAGATTCTTCATTGTTTAATATCTTTAAATAGAACGCAGGGCCCTAATATTTGGTGGCAACAATTAGAAAAGTGATTCGCCGTTTATAGTTTCCAACGCAAAATGCCAAAACGAAATTAATAAACCTTCAAGGCAAATTTCCCCTTTGGACTAAAAAAGAAACAGTTTTTTACAGACGATTCAGTATTTCTTATTCAATTAATTCATTTCTTACTTCACGACAAGGCAAAAATACATAAACTCAAAATATCTATATTAAAAATTACGAAGTAAATCTTAAAGACTTATGTCCTCGAATAAATTGCGGAATATTTTAAGCATAATTTAATTCGCAATAATAAAAGACGTTACTTTGTTGTTGCGAAGCTTAGTTTCTCTAGATTGGCAACACATCCCCTACTTTGCTAAGTTTCAAATGTAAACAAAAATGGCCACAAATTAGGCTTAGCCGCACTTAAAGAACTTTTAAATTGTTGATAATTCTACAACTATAATATGCAGGCTAACTAAGGGCATAAAAACCTTGCCTGGAAGATAATAACAGCATAATTCAATCATTTTTAAAGCAAAAAATGCACAATTTACAAACATATAAGAATATAGAAGCTGAGCTCACTGAGCCGAGTAACGAAGTGGATATATATGTGTATATATGTTTACATACTTTTGGTGATGCCGATTGCAACCAAAATGGGAGGTGTACAGCTACATTTTATAGCAATCCTATATACAAAATTTCAACGTTCTCAGGCTACTCGTCTTTGAGTTATGCGAGATACATATGTACTTACGTACGTACAGACGCTACGAAAAGAATCTCTTCAGAATCCATTTTAAATCAGTTTTATAATTTTTTGGGGGAAAAGAGTCCTTTATTCTGTCTTTACGTTCAGATGTCAAGCAAAAACATCGTTAACTTGCATTCGACAGCGGTCAAAATGGATATTTTCGTTGAAATATGATACCCGAAATTTTTGCGTTTACAATACTTCCTTTTTACTTCGTACAAGGAAGTAAAAGGGAACACACAATTAGAAAAAGCTGTGCGCAAATAAAAAAATGTTCCAGAGCAGAAATTTGAATAGAAATTGTGTAAGGTCTCACACGTATAATTTTATAAAGTCCGAGAATCATAATAAATACATTATATACCCATTGTGAGCCTCTGAATGTTAATGGCGAGTGGCCCCAAAACAAACTTTTTTCCCCTTATTTATACGGGTAAAAGATTTTAGATGGCAAAAGTGTTATGTTCAGATTTCTGTTAATAAATCCGATGTTCAAGGACACTGACAATGAAGTTTCAAGGACATTGACTGTACACAAGTTTCTAAATGCATACAGGGCTACAGATCACATAGAGTTATAAATGTTATTGTTTTTCTTGAAAAGTGCTGCACTTGTCTAACCTTCGAGAAGCTATGTCGGATTCATTCGCTTTCCTGTACTAAATATAAATCAGTTCTTAATTCTTATACGTTTCACGTGTTAGGCAAACATCTAGAACATATTTTCGGATTCCTAATCATTATAAACAGAGGCAAGAGTGTAGTTTACCAATTAGCAAGCTCGAGATCTTTCTAAAAAAGGAAAACGTTCACTTTTTTGACATACTGCAATGCAAACAAACGTTTTTGTCATTCAGCGATTTAATGAACACTTAAAAAATATGATATTGCTTAAGCGAAATCAATATTCGGAGCTATATTGGTATTATAAGTAAATTAACGTATAGTTATTACCCGCACATGTCATCGAAGTATTAAGACAAAATTCGAATCAGTTAGATTATGAAATCAAGTAATAATACTAATTATTATTATAACTGGAAAAATTTGTACGGTGAGCAACTTGACGCAAAAGCATGTCCAGTCGGATTTAAAGATTAGACATAGGTAAGCACAAGAAGGCGAAGAAATGCATTTCGAAGAATGACACGAGTAAAACTGGACAAGAGAAATTTTTACAATCCATAAAATTATTCGCTCGATTCTTGTCTGTTAACTGAATGACGTAGCAACAGAAATTAAATAAGGGGGTCTTTCACAAACTACAAAATTCAAAGTTTCTTGACTCGATTATATCTTGCAGAAAAATGTTTTAAAAAACAGAAAAATTGAAAATTTTGTATTTTGTGAAATTTCGAGGATGTCTCAAAAGCTTCAACACTTAAAGGAAAAACGATAGAACGATATAAAAGGCCCATACCTGTCATTTGAACGAAAACTAGCCCTCTTCATGACTCTCATAAATGATAACTGTATGCATATTTTACCGAACGATAAAGTATCATAATTTATCGCTCAACTTCGTACTACGATAATTTTAAATGGTCACTGCGATTCCTCTCTGAACTTTATTTATTTTCAGACCTGGCATATCGTCCGAAAAGGCAACTTATTCGGATAGATTTTGAGTGATAGAAAATTAAGAATTCTGTCAAAGATTGACTGATTTACCCTTCCGTTTTGAAAAAATGTGCTCTGATAGACATAATGGTTAGTGCCGTTGGCCAAAATACTAACTAACCGAAAGTCCTATTGAGTGATTTGGTGTCAGAAGAAGAGGAATAGGAGACTCGGATCGAAACTAGTGCGAAATTGCACATTTAGGGCTTAGGAATATGCTTTTATGACCAATGGTGAAATTCTGGTGCCCTGTCTATTTGTGCTTGTAGTTCTCATAAAAAAAGTTACAGTTAAGAAAGACGCATGCTTTAAAGTCAAGCTCATCCGTCGCAAGTGATGAGATAATCTGATCTAATAACTTTACCATGTGCTGGTTTTTCCGTATCGCGATTACCACGGTTGTAGTGTTATTTTTTGTATCCTGTTGGATCAAAAGGAAGGGAATCCTCCACACCAAGGATGTCAAACTCGCGGCCCGCGGGCCGCATGCGGCCTACAATAAATATTTTTGCGGCCCGGCCAATATATCGGCAAATAATAATATATAATAATAAAATAACATATCGACGAAGAAAAAAATGAAATGTTTACTGCTAAGTAATTAACGATAATTTATTCAGTGTTGTTAGATTACTCACATCGAGCTGACACACACACTACTTAAATTACAAATGCGTGTGAGTAGCTTGCGTTCAGCTACCTTCGGCTTTTGGGGGACACGTTCACTCAGAACTTGAACGCATCCCCCGATAGCCGAATGTGGCCGAACTCATGGTCTCAGTTTTCCAATCATAGTTTTGTACGATATATTAGTGCATGCATGTGCATGCACTTTGCTTTATCATTAATTATTACTTAATTCATATTGTTACGGATTTCATAGTTATTTATTTAGTTAGTTTTTTTATTTAGAATTGTAATTAGATTTGCTTCATGTTGCCTTAACAACGCAGACGATTTTTGAAAAGACAGCTGTGTTGGAAGGTTAAAAATAGAAGAGCGCGTGCATTTAATACCTAATAAATAAATATCTCGTAATTGCTGTTGCCATCCACAAAAATCCAGATATTTATAGATGTTTCCAGTATATTCGAGAAATTAATTATAAAGCTTATAAAAGCCGAGAACAAACAACTCATCTCAGTAGTAGCTGTAGTTCTAGCGAACTGTTTGTTTACTTAATGCTGTGATTTATTTGTAGCGATTTCGCTGTGAGATAGAATTAGTTTTTCTGTTTTGAATTGATTTTTGCTAAACGTTTGACATTTTGTGATATTGTTAGAATATTTTTGAAGAAATATTTCAGCATTTTGATTTATCTCTTGTGGAAAGAATAAATTTTTGTTAACTTTTTAACGTTAACCGTGTTTATTCCAGCCCTTTGTATTCAGTATGTCTATATCAAAACCAAGTGGTAGTAAAATTAAACGAAAAATCGCTGACGAACATAGAATATTCCAAGTAAAATGGGAATTAGAATATTTTTGCTGTGAAATAAAAGATAAAATAATCTGCTTGATATGTAATAATACTATTAATGTACCAAAGTTATATAATATTAAACGTCATTACGAACAACACAAATCGAAATATAACAATTACGAAGGATTAATGAGAGAAGAAAAGTTGAAAGAGCTCAAGTTAGGAGTGAAAAAGCAACAGTCCATGTTTAGTAAAGTATTGCAAGAAAGTGAAGCGGCGGTACATGCAAGCTACGTCTTGTCCGAGTTGATAGCTAAACATTCGAAGCCTTTTACTGACGGTGATTTCATCAAGGAATGCCTAATGAAAGCTGGAGAAATTGTTTGTCCTGGAAATGTGAAGGCTTTTCAATCAATTTCATTGTCTCGAAATACAGTTGCGGAAAGAGTTACTGATTTAGCCGCGAATTTAAGTGATCAGATCAAAGCAAAATCATCTAGTTTCGAAAGTTTCTCCATTGCCTGTGACGAGAGCACGGACATTAGTGGCAAAGCTCAATTAGCAGTGTTTCTTCGTTCTTGTGACAAGAATTTTAACATTTTTGAGGAATTACTGGAACTAATACCGATGCCTGGTACTACCACAGGAGAAGATATATTTACTTGTGTTTTTGGACTTCTGCAGAAATACAATCTACCTTTGGCAAAATTAAATTCTGTAGCTACAGATGGCGCTCCATCAATGACCGGGAAAAACAAGGGCTTCGTAGCATTACTAAGAAAAAAACTTAGTGAAATTCACGGTTCAAACATTCATCATATGCATTGTATTATACATCAAGAAGTTCTATGCACGAAAGTAATAAATATGGAGAATGTTTTGTCATATATAAAAAAAGTTATAAATTTTATAAGATCTCGAGGTTTAAATCAGCGTCAATTCACTGCTTTCTTAAGTGAGTTAGATAGTGAATATTCGGGTTTGTCCTACTATACCGAGGTACGTTGGTTATCTTGCTCCAAGATTCTCAAACAATTCTGGGATTTGAAAGAAGAAATATGTCAGTTTTTAAAAACGAAAAATCAAGACGTAAGTTTGTTTTACGATCCAATATGGATACAAGATTTATCTTTCTTGGTTGATATAACCAAACACTTAACCGATTTAAATTTATCGTTACAAGGAAAAGATCATATCATTACGAACATGTTTGACATAATTAAAGCATTCAAATGTCAACTAGTTCTTTGGGAAAAACAACTTAAAAATGAAGATTTGACGCACTTCCCGACGTGCAGCATGAACAAATCAAGTTTAGATGATACTTGTTCGTATCAAAAATACGCAGAAAAAATTGCAAATTTAACAACTGAATTTGAAACGAGGTTTAATGATTTTAGTTCCCTCGAAGACAAATTTTTTTTGTTTTCTTCGATTTTCTCAATAAGTATTGACTCAGTACCCAGCCATATGCAAATGGAGGTGATCGAGATTCAATGCAACTCAAATTTGAAAGCAAAATTCATTGAAGTGGGCGTGCCTGAATTTTACAAATATTTACCAGCCAGGTTTGAAAATACTCGAAAATTCGCATATGAAATTATTTCCATGTTTGGTAGCACTTATCGGTGCGAGCAGTTATTTTCAGTCATGAAAGGTAATAAGTCTCCTATTAGAAACCGTATTAATGATGCTCACCTTGGGTCAGCGTTGAAAGTTATCACTGCGAACAAAATTTCTCCGGAAATGGGAAAGATAATAGCAGAGAAGAGATGTCAAGTATCAGGACGTAAACATTAAATTTTTCTTGTTCTTTTCTATATAAATATATATATATATGTTTATTATTGTATTATTCGAAATAAATCTACGTTTCCATAAATATTGATTTTTTTTTCTTTTGCGGCCCGCCTAAAGTTAAACCTTGTTTGTTTGGCCCAAGTGTACCTATGAGTTTGACATCTCTGCTCCACACCATTAACACCTGCTTTGACCTTCTCAACACACTCACACGCTTTTTTATGACTTATATACTAGCTATTGCCCTGATTTCTTTATCCAAGAAGGACCTATATAGTTTCACTATATAGGTCTAAAGAGAGGTCTTTCTCTAAAGAGAAATCTGATAACAGTTCAATGTTTTTGCTTGGTGCACTGCTGCAAAGCTGCCGCAATCCTGACAAACCTTTTTCTATGAATGTGTTCGCCGCTTTTGTGCTGACGTTCGTAGCTCAAGTAAGTCACTGCCGTAAATAAAAACGGATAACAAACAAGGATATTTTTATGCATTCAATTTTTAATATAGCAGTTCTGGTTTCTCACTGAAAGGTCCTATATTTTAATAAATAATTCTTCTATATATTTTAAAATTTTGTATTTCTCGTTGAAAAGTTGATATTGTCAGTAGACATAACAGCTTGTACAAATAACTTTCATTTCTTCTGAGTGACATTTATTTAAATCCTGAGAAAGAACCTTGGCAATATTCCTGAATTTAATAAGAAAGATGATTTGCTTCAAGGTGATTTTTAGTATTAGCATTAAATCAGTAAAATTAGAATGTTAAATATGAAATAAATTTTGAAATCCTTGTCGTAGAGGTTTTCACTTTAATTTCAGTATCACATTTATGCAACAGTTTCAGTAACTTGCTGAAATAAACAATAAATTGACCAACCTAATTTTACAGCCTTTTCTTACAATTTGCTTACTTTAAAACAAAAAAGAAAATTTTAATTTCTTACTAAAAACAGAATTAAGAAAAAAAGTCCGTAAAAATTGGAACCCTTACATATACTTATATTCTGGAGTGCTCTGGACTCTAGATAAAATACAAGTAGATTTCCGAAAACAAAACTTTTTCTCAAATACAAAACTAAATAATTTTCTTTATAAACTTATTTTTAAAAATTATTCTCTAAAACTACTGTGAAGTTCAACCATTTCGACAGCAGCGATATGTCATTTTTACTCCTCTGGCTACAATAAATGATTGTTTGGAATTCCTAATCACACTGTGTTAACAATGACTCATAAAAGAAAATTTTCCTGTTACACTTAATGCCTAAAATTTATTAGAATAATTTAAACCTCAACTATCTGCTTTCGGTACTTCAGTGAAATTAGTCAGTAATTCGAAGTCTTGAAGTTTACACTATTTTATCAAGAACATGAAAGTTGATTTCAAGGGCATTAAAAGGAAATCGGTATCAGAAGCCAAATCACGTCACCCAAGTATTTCTTGAATAGTCACGGCCTTTCCTAGAAAGAATTCTCATTCGAAAAAGAAATATGCAGTTGTAGGAAATTATTCTAATCAGAAAGGTTAAATTGGATTACTCTTTTAACGGGGACCGAAGTTGTTAGAGAGGAAATTGGTAGTTTACCGCATAATTCAAGTAAAACGGCTTCCCTAGAAGATGTTAGAAAAGTTCTATCTCATTATCTGGGAATAGAAAAGTCGCGTAATCTAAATAACGCTGGGAATAGCGCACCACCTTGGCCTGCGACGTCACAAGATGGACGTCGTTTTTCTTATTCGTTGCCAGATTCAATTTGCTTTCCTTACATTAAAGAGATTTTTACGAGCGAAGTATTAAAATTAAGAGCAATGAATGGCACAAAGGATTATAGGGGGCGTGCTGATTGCCTGGTGCAGCAATAAAGTTCCGAAAATAAAGTAAAATTAATTTGTTCGAGGGGGAACGATGCTTTTAATTAAAATTATCAGCATCGTACAGCAGAGCTTTAATTATCTCGATACCTTATGAACGTTCGGTCGAATAATCATTTAAAATAGCTACGGAATCCTGGTTACAGTGGGAAAAAAGGAAAATATGATAATCACAGAACTAATTCCACGATACATTTCAAAACGGGGATCTTTTTTTAAAGTTTTATGTTGTGTAGCAGAATAGGAAATTGTATCAATAATTTTCTTGCTCTTTTAATATGTGTCGAACATTAAAGTGAAATAGCAAATTCGAAGTTCAGTTCCCAAGTAATTGTCTGCCTATACATAAAAATTTGTGCAATTTTTATTTGAATTATTACTTAAAAAAACTGAAAATAAAAGAATAATAAATGAAATGAATAAGTTTCAGATCATTTTGAAAGTAAAGAGGAAAAAATTAACTTCGTTTTATATTCACATATTTTTAAACTGTAATTCTACTACATCCAATTAATTCCATAAATGATGAGCAGATTATTTTATTCCTTTACAAAAACGTTATATTCATGATTATTTTTGTTATATTAATTGCACTTTGAAGTACAATAAGGTAATGTAGGTAAGCGTTTTAGCAACTTTCTATTGACTTCAGTATTTTAGCTTTAGTTCGAGCTTTTAATAGAATTAACGCCTTCAGATGCATGAAAATTAGCCGAATTCAGAAGCCTTTAATTTTACTGGAAAAATTCGTCAATTATTCACTTTTAATGAGAGCATTCCCATTGTTTTGCAGCTGCACATTCTAAATAACATAAGCGAAAATAACATATTAAACACTTAACATTTGTTTTAATTAAAACAAAACCTCCACTTTATAGTATCTATAGCATCACTTTTTATAGGATACTTTTGTTTGTTTTGTTAGTGACGACTTTGACCAGTGCATCATCATTTTTGATTTACAATACCTTAAGGAATGTTATTCAAAGGTCATACACCCTCTTGTTCTGATATCAGCCACACAAAACTGTTCAGAGTCCAATAGATTTTACATATCCCCCACTCCTGCGGGGCACGTCAGTCATAATTAAGACTTAACCAAGATTTAAATTCAGGTTTACCTATGTACAAAGGCGTTCTTTTGAGCCGCTATAAAGACAAAATAGAATAAGGCAATATTCAACAGTTCAAACTTTTCGGTGCTTAATATAGAGTGCATTTTCAAGGAGGGGAATATTTAGGGGATAACCACAATTATTTAATATGCCTATGAATATTGCAGAAAACTAAATGCTCTGTATATTTTTATAAATAATTTAATAATTTTATTAAATGATTATCAGGACCAATGCAGAAAATGTTCGATAGTTCACAGACTTGAAAAGCAGAAATATAGGAAAAGAATATGATTTCTGAAGATATACTACCATGAAACTGCGGGTTATTCAATTTTTTTCCGTTTAAATTGGCGAAAATTTTTAAATCATTCTATAATGATTATACTAGAGACAAAAAATAAAGTTGTTATTTTTAAGATTTTTTGAAGAACTGCTACTTTTTGGCTTTATTAATAAGTACCATTATTATTGTAGGTACTAAGATAACAAGAATCAACCTAATATTCATAAATTTACAGGACTAGTTTCGAAGATTTAAATATACAAGAAGAAAAAGTATACTAAACAACAAGTGTTTAACAATATGAAAATTGATTGTGCATGAGGCTTAAATGAGATGTTAAGTAAAACGACTTATATTTTGCATATTCGCAGTATTTGTCAAGGGGAATGAATGGTTTGTCAGTACAGCTTAACATAATAACATAATGTAATGGTTATTGTAGATCACTGTAATATTAAAAAATATGCAGTAATCACTGTAAGAATCACTGTAATATTAAAAAATATGCAGGGCTTGTCTCGAAAATAGAACTTTTTTTTTTTTTTCATCTGTAGAAGTGCAAATGGCAAAAGAGAAGCTTGTGTTCGAGTGATAAGAATGAGAAGGAAATCAAGCCATCTCTCGATAAAAAATAAAAACTACTACGAAATTATTTTCTTATAAGCTAAGACTTAAGAAGGATTGGGAATAGGATCGTTAATTAGAACTGAAAGATATTTATGAATGTGGAACGTCTAGAAAATCTAATTCGCCAACGTAAGATGTTTTTTGAATAATTTTGGCTGTAGTTAACAATCTCAATTCCAATCCATCCCCTCCTTAAGTTTTTATACAAATTACTTCATAGTTGTTTTCAATTTCTATCAATAGATGGGGCCAGTAGCTTTATTTTCTTCCTCTTACTGTTATCGTTCAGACTGTAACAATGAGAGGAAGAAAGTAAAGCTATCAATCAATCAGTCAAGTATCGTCGAGATGTCGTGCGAAGCACGACTTGTCCGGCTCAGTGAAACCAGCCCGAAGGCAACAAGACGGTAAAGGTTCAGGACACGTGGTATATAAGAGGTCAGAGGGTATGGAAAAGGAGGGCAGTAATGACACCACAAAAAGAGAGCGCAAAACGACGGGAGAGAACAGGCAGTCAAGCGCATACAAGAGCTAAGCTATGCAACAAGATACAAGATAAATAAAACATAATCAGAATATGTGCGGTTACAATCAGATAACAGAATATATTCAAGAATATATGCAAATAAAAATATACATTAAATACAGTAATACAATGAAGTACATATAAATAAAGAGAAAATTAAATTACATGGCAAAAACTAAGAACATATGCTATCTTAAGTTGGAAAGTTTGCGTCACGTGATAGGAATGCTGCAAGAGGGCGAAGTTCTTTATCTTCATCTAATATTTCGTAGTCGAAGGTCTTGAAATACTGCAATTGTTTGCAGTTCATTGCTTTGTCAAAAAATTTCTTGTTAAGTTTGTGTAAGTACGTTTCTATAGTATCAATTTGTAAGTCCGTGTGCAGAGTCAAATTTGAAACATAAAAATGCGCACCTGTAATTGTGCGGAGGTATTTGTTTTGTATAACCTGTAATTTCTTGAGATCATTCTTTTTATACATAATCCAGGCCGGAGAAGCGTATGTCATAATAGGACGTATAATAGCAGTAAAGATATGTCTCTTTTTATAAAGGTCCAATTTTGAGTATCTGCCAATTAATGGAGCAAGACTTTGGATAACACCAATGGTTTTGCGGGTGATGTGCTTTATATGGTTCTTCCACGTGAATGAAGAATTTAGCACGACTCCTAAATAGTTTGCTTTTTGTACAATCGGAATATCTTCATTAAACAGTTTTAACGAGCCTTTGAAACTTTCTTTAGCAAATCTTCTAATAATCAGAAGTTGTGATTTTTGCGCATTGATTGCAATGAGCCACTGACGACACCAGTCTTCAACAAATGGCATGAATTCTTGTAATTTGCGTGTTGCGTTTTCTGCACGTCTTGAACGAACTGCCAGCGCCGTATCGTCGGCATAACATCCCACATAATTTACATTGTTACCATAAATCAGATATTTTTAAATGACTGAAATAATAATACGCTGAAAAACTAGAGGACGGATATGCGAATATATACGGTTTTAAAATCGATGAAGGAAAAAAATGTTTTAAAAATGAAGAATCATTTTTAGTGAAATCAGAAAATTTACGGAAGTAATCTAACTTGAATATTTGTAGCTAGTAATTTCATTCAACTTATATTTACTTTATAGAAACTCTACTAATCAAATATCTTTGCATTTTGTGTCGCCAAGCTTCAGCTTAAGTTAAAATATTGTTCAATATTACTAAAAAACTTCACACATTGAGACATATACATATAGTCATTCACAGTTCTAGAAATTTGCATTAAAATTCTAACCGATTCAAATAAAAGTGAAGCTGATTTTTTGGAGACACTTAAAATGAAAAATTAGGACAATTTCTAAATTATATTGCATTTGTCAAAAGCTTTATCGATAGAATTTGTAGAATGCTAATAACTGCACTGTAAAACTTCAAGATTGGCTTTACTTCTGTATAATAATCAGCACACGTTAACAGTATTTAAATGTGCTGGCCTTAGGTTCAAGTAATGCCCTGTTTTAGATGACCTCCATTGTTTTTTATTTTAGTGCAATATAAATTAACAATTGAAGCCATTTAATTTAATGCATAGCTATTCATTATTTTAACTTAGCAGAAGCGATGAAAATAAGGTGATAGGATATGAGAAATAAGTAAAAATCTTCTTGACAATCTTTCTTCTTAATTGGATAACTGTCTCAATTTGCAAGAAAGCAATTCCCCCGTCACACAAGGAGAGAAGGAGGGTTCATTTTATTTTAAATGTGAAGAATTTTATTCTCGACAAAAGTTCCACATACTTAACGCTGAAAGATGATTACATGGATAATTTAGACGAGTGAAAAGTTGGCATCTTCATGCATAATTACTTCGGAGGAATTTAAATGCTGTTTATGCCTTCGTCTGTCTCTTGCTGTTACTGGGCAAAAAACTAATCAGCTATTCAACTTTTTTTATAGGGAGCTCAAATACATTTTAAATATTACTAGCATTTTTATGTAATTTTTAATGTTATAAATGCTGTTATTGATAAGCATAAGGATTATTCAAATTCCTGTTTTAATTCCATTCAATTCAAATCCAAATTATTATTGATTACTCAATACATAAGCAATGTGTCATGAATAATATCAATATTCTTTTCAAATGCTTACGTACGATAAGCGTTCGTCCACAAGTCTTTAACTGAGACTTGTATGCATTTCGGATCCCGGATAAAGAAAAAAAGTGCTTATATAGCAATGATAATGATGATGCTGATGAGTGAGTACAATAAGAAAAATTGGTATTGTAATATTCAATGTGAAAAAAATTATATAATATAATACCCCTTTACTGTAAAATAAGTTTCAGAAATATTGTACTCTTTGTTTAAATTCAAAAGTACAGAACATAAATTGAACTTAAAAGTTTAAATAAAATTTTCTTAACATATTACGTGTTCGTAAACAGTGGCTGAAGACTCTATTTCTATAAATAGAATCATAAACGTATTCTTCCAATTACGAAGTTTCTCAAAATAACAATTTTACGAAAATAGTTCGAAAATTTGGAGTAGAAGTATTTCCGCTCATGTAAAATTTAACTTTGATGTTAGAAACGTCTTTAGCGAAGTTTTCCACATCTTGGACACGTTTTGTTAGATTCGTTACGTTACCGCAATATTTATCATCTAGGTAATCTAAGTGTTACCTCTGCGTGAGATATAAGACCTTTGATTTATTTTATACGATGCACTGCGGCTCCTAGAATGTTCTCAGTCTATAGAACATAACTTCTAATTTATCTTTAAACTTTTAAGTTGCAGTTGCTTAACAGATTGAGGTATTAATCTTAAGTTTAAAAAAAATAAGAGTATTTCTTAAATAATAATAAATTCTTAGCAATTTAAATCCTTAATTTAGTTTTTAATAATACGTTCAATAATATATCCAACATAGTTCTATAACATTATCTGACTGATAATTTTTGTGACCAGTTTGCAGAGTTAATTTAATAAATATAAGCTATTCTTAAGTGCATTATGTATTAGATCTGTACATATGTAAGATCATTATGTATTAGATCACGGTGACCTTTTCAAATTTTCTTTTACTAAAATTTCAAAAATTTTCAAAGAACAAAAATTTCTATTGACGAAACGTTTATTACGCTTTCGTAAGTTCGTATTTAAGTAAAAAAAGATTTCGTGGGAAAAGAAGATTGTGTGAAAAATTCAGGGATAGATAAATGATTCAATACATTGGTTTAAATCGGTGTACAGCATATAATATTGAGCTAATCTGAAAATTTTTATCTTAAATTAAATGATAAATAAAAATATCGGTTATTAGAGCTTAATGTTTCCATAATGGAGAAAAAAGCACTCATTTTGCGTGTAAATTCACGGAAAATTTTTGCATTTAACTATTAGTTTGAACGCAAGCATTCGCATTTGAGTTTCAATTATTTAATCGTCATCTAAGTGACGAGCATTCTCAAATTACTTAGTACTTAAATTACCGTCAAATTGGTTTTCCCTTTTCTTGAATTTCGCATGCAAGATTATATTACGCAATTGCTTAGGCCTACGATGTCTCGCGGTCCTCCTCTGTCACCCTTCATCGCCTCTCTCTTCGACAACCACGGTTCAGGAATCAATACTGTCATACCCCTTCGTGGCACTATCCCACACAAGCCGGAATAAGTTGTACCACCTGTACGATATTCGCAGCTAACCAGCGTAACTTGGAACCTGGAACCTCTTGTGAATGGTGGACGGGACGGAAAAAGGAGTTTTCGCCCAAGGAGGTTAGAATAGAAGGAGGGAAGGTTCAACTAAAACGGCGAAGCTTGTTTGCCATATTGCTGTTATCACCGTGACCTGTGCAAGGAAGTCTCTCATTGCAACATTTTTTTTATTAAATATCATTCCTTAAAGTAAAAATTGGAAAGTACACCCAACAGGTTGCTAATGAAACCAAAGCAAATTCTTGAAATATGCAGAAACATCACTTTTAAAGGCCTTTAATGTTATGCACATCCATTTAGATTTCGAACTATTTCCTAATAATTTTCTGTACATAGTAAATTATGAATATCATCTTCATTACTTTAAAACAAAAATTCAACAACGCGAGCTATTTCATTACAAATTTAACATAATTTTACTGGAAAATACATGAACGGAACAGCATAGAAACACGTACATTTCACTGCCGTAATGTAATGTTTTGGAGTTACAAACATGGACGCCGCTTGTTAGGGAAAGGCGGGCAAGTCCCCGATAGTGGTGGAAACTGCGAACCCTTTCTCCTTCTATTCTAACCTCCTTGTCTTCGCCTCATTCTTCCCGTTAAATTGTATTAGATGGTGTGCCGAGTTTTTCTTCAAGCTTACAATTTGACAAAATAGGTATTACAATGGAAGAGGTATTACAATTCCCATCATAGAAGACATTCCACTGTTAGAAACAATATTAATGACTTCGTCGTGCTTCCATTTTATCCTTCTGTTAGTTATAAGGTTGCACGGACTCTCCACAAATTCAATTTTCAGGTCAGTTTCCTCCCTATCAATAAAATTCACGGTTCGACTCTAAAAGATTCTGTTTCTGACTTTAATTCTTGGGGAATTTATAGTATATCGTGTCAGTGTGGCTTGAGATATATCGGCCAAACAAAAAGAGCGTTAAAGTTTCGTATTAAGGAACATGAATCTTATGTCCGAAAGGGCGAAATTAGCAAGTCTTCAATAGCGTATCATTGTTGGAAGTTTAATCATAATTTTGACTTTGGATCTGCAAAAATTATCCAAAAAGCTTCTTCCGTTGGTGAATTGGATTTTCTTGAGGCTTTTCATATTCACAAAGATTTAGCAAGTTTAGTGAACGATTTTAAGTCTAATCCAGTCTTTCCTAGTGCTTTTAAAATTCTATTAACATAATTCTTGATGATTATTTTTCTTGATAGATGGCGTTGCCTCCTCGCGCGTGGTTCTACCAGAGAGTATAAAAAGCCGTTACTCAGCTTTCTTTCCCCTTCTTGTATTTTGTTCTCCTGATGAGGAGGGACCTGTAGCTGCCCTCGAAATCGATTGAGTGTTTTTAGTGAATGTACGCCAAATACAAGGTTGTGTTAACGAATTTGAAAATAGGTATTATTTAACAAGTAATTACAATACTTTGAGAATTAACTTCGAGGACCTTCATTCCTCAGTAAAGGAAATTTATTCAGCATGGGAGTCAATGTGTTTCGGAGACGATCACGTTTTGTCATTTTTGACATTGCCAGATGTTGATGTCTTACAGAGAGTCTGATCCTAATGTATTAAGAACTCTCTTCATGTGTGAAAAATGACTGGCGTTCTTTCAACGGAATGATTTCGACGGCTAATTTTCTTTATCTACGTTTTCGTAAATGCAGTTTTTAGCAGGATAGAAATAGCTAGTTTCAGTGCAGTTCGAACTCACAAGGACTCTTAACAACGTGGTGAATATTTATAATTTCTTTTTGGTAATCTTTTACATGGGCATATTGGTCAATTTGCATTAATTACTAGCAAGTAAATAATCACTCGTGAAATTTAATTGTATTTCTATTTGAAACTTTAGAATACATTTATTATTTTATGTTCTGGCAATAGACTAAGGAAGATTAATTTTCATCATTCCTTAAATTTTTGGGTTACAGTATTGACACCACGCGTGTACTGGTTTCTAGCTAATTTGTTTATTAGGACATAAAACATTTTCAACATCCACGTTTATAATATCACTTTTGCAACACTTTAGTTCGGTGATATTTTGGTTCTATAATAATTTGCTGTCTTGACACGCTTTTTTCAGCACTTAGGTAAGCAAAAGGAATACTTGATACCTGGACATTTTCTGCAAGGAATTGTATTAGGAATTAAATTTTACATTTACAAAATCGTTCTACACACACCCATCCCCGGTGCTCAAGCGATATCCAAAGTTTTTCTGATTGCTTGGAAGAACCTTGTAATTGGATATACATGCTTAGGATAAGATATTTAAGAAAATAAATTTAGCTCAGACCTTATTACAATATCCCATATATTTATATATTAAATTCTAATGCTAATTTAATGTTGCATCAATATTTTATATTTCTGGGACAGGTAGATGGTTTAACTTTAATCTAGAGATGACGTCTCAACATTTGATATTCATTCTAGAAATATTGTTTTTCCCTTGTGCGAAGAAATGTAGCAGGGGTTCTGCAGAATGAGGCTTTGATTATGTTATGGAACGTGAAATTTGATTTGATCCTTCTATTGTTAACCATAAATTATGCTGTTCGATAGGTTTGGAAGCCCTTTCGTAAATACAAAATATCGTGTAATCCTTAAATCGCTTATATATTATTTTCCACATTTATCACTGCGTATATTACATATAGGTTAATTCTAGCCAATTAATATAAAAGAACGCGTTGCTTGGCAGCAGAACAATAGGAAATACATACAAGATTGTGGATGGATTATTATAGTGTCTTGTAATTAAAAAAGATTTTAAAAAATCAACTTTTATTTGAAATCCTGAAACATGACGCAGTCAGTATCGAGCTTTAAGCAGTTCGAATAAAAAGTCAAAGTGCAACATTGTGCATAAATCAAATACAGAGTTCTTAAAACTCCACTGAATGAGAATGTGGCCGGAAATACGAGCGATTTTTTACTATACATAAAAGCATCTGGTAATGACAAAAACGATTCTAAAATTGTAGCTGTACGTAATTCATCGGTAAAAATGTTGCATAACTTTTCAACACCATTGAATCTAATGATTAAACTGGTAGTGTTCTAAAAGATAGAATTGTTGACAAGAGGCTACGAGAAATTTTAAGACCAGGAGAAGAGCTGTAGAAATATATAGAGCGGAATAAGTAAAACTCAGGCTCAAATTGTGTAATCAAAAGTATTCATTCAAAAAAATCTTTATCGAGAATATATAATAAAGATTTTATTAACGCTAATATTGGTTCTCAGCATTAACTTGGATAAAATGTCTCTCTCAGGGATAGAAATACTATTGGCAACATAAGCATTGTGAAGAAACTTTCCTCCAGATCTTCGGGGAAGGGGTGGGGGTAACGGAACGCGCCGTATACTCTGCCTATATTTCAAAACTTTCTATCCATTCGATTTCTTAAACAACTTGAGCCCTTTCAATCCCAATTTTAACATAAAACGTTGATTTATTCAGAGCCCACTTCTTAAAATTTGAAAAATGAGATTATTTTTTTAAAAAAAAGCAATTATTCCAAATGCCAAAAAGTGGCACCCGCAAAATGAAGGTTTCAAGCTGTAAGTAAGAACACCCTGTACATCAGGTGTCCTTAAGGCGACATATGACATAAAATTTTCAAATTTTCAATTTTGGGCTAGAAAAATAAAATAGACTGAGACGATTCCAAAAATATATAATTTTTGCATGTTTGTTTGTGTTTCGCTATTCTTTTTGCTCTTTTCATTTAAATTCGTGTTTTCTGTGTTTATTTTTGAATTTGAAAAACTGTTTTTATGAGTATTATCACATTAAAGTTAGGCTTGTTCGACGCAGTAATATGTTTTAATGATGGTGTACAAAGCTATTAGGAATGCAATCAGAGTTTCATACGGTAAAGTATCTGCAAAAAATAGATTGTCTTAAAATTCGTGAGGCCCAACTCGCTTACCTAAAGCTTTCTAAAATGGCCAAAAATAAAAATAAATTTATAAAACAAAAACAGCTTGATGTAGAAATGTCAGTTTAAGATTATGGTGCAGGAAAATATTAAAATGATATTTTTTGTAAATTATTAGTGTTTAAATGTTTTTTTTTTTTTCGTTTTACATAAAATGCGTTTTCTTAACTTTCGGTACATTTTTCTTGAAAACTATTCAACCTGGAAGGTTTCAATTTTCTACAGTTATTCATCATTACTATTTCTTTGAAACTATGCAGGATATAAAATTTACGAGCATTAGTATTGGAGATATAAATAATTTAATAATAATTGCTTTTAAGATTTTCAAAACATTTTACTAATTTATTTTTAATATTTTTCTTTTAAAGTAAAATGTAAAATACTGCTTATTATTCTTAAATGACATGTTTTCAACTACCATGCAAAATTTGAAGACGATTGGTGCCATAATTTTCAAGAAAAGTGTACCAAACTAGCATATTCTCACAAGAGATTCGTCAAAAGTAAGTGAAATTAAATAACTGGTGTTTAAAAATACTAGGTATTTAATATATATTTTATGTCTTTTCTGTAATCTACAATCTATTTATTTTAAATGAAAAAAGAATCAAGTGTATAAGTTTATTTTGAGAAAAGTTTTATCCTAATAACTTGCGTCTCGAAATAGTTGCATTTTGCCAGTTGACATGTCCCTTAATTAAAGCGGGGTAAAAGAGGCGTCTCCAAAATGGAACGCTCTTAATTAAAAATAAAAGTTAAAAAATTAGATTTTTAAACAAATTTTGTCTAACCAAACTGATAAATTTGTTAATGGGTATGAAATATAGGTAAAGTATTTGTTTAGGTGACATGTTTATTTGATTAATGTTTCAAGGTCACACGTTAAACCATTTCACTTTTGAAATGGCGAGAGAAGAGCCCTTTCAAATGTGAAATGGTTGTATATTAATCACCGCTTTAGTCACCACGATGTCAAACGCAAGCATGCAAACTCACATACATTGTGCTGTAAAGGTGCCGTATGTCATTTCGTGGTATGGAGATCCATGCCTGTCGCATTAGTCAGTCAAATCAGCAACAGTTCGTGCTGGTTGTGGATGATCTGAATTTATTGTCAATTATGTCCCACATGTGCTCGATAGGAGAATGATCTGGTAATCTCGCAGGCCAACGCAACATGTCGACAGTCTATAGATCAAGTTCAGTAATAGCAGCGTTACGGTGACGACTGTTATCCTGATATGAAAATGACCCTGACATAGTGCTCAAGAATGGCAGCCCAATCGGACAATCGCCGGCATACGTATTTGTTGTCAAAGTGTATGGAATATGACGAGGGTTCTCCTGCTGTCATAGTAAATTGCTGTCCAGACCATAATTCCAGGTGTAAGTCCAATGTGTCTACGCGGCAGACAACTTGGTTCCAATTCTCACCAGGGATCCTTTAAACCAACATATGGAAACAACAACACTAACACCAAGATAGAAACATCATTCTTCTGAGAACATAACAGATCTCCTTCCGCTTTCTTATAAGCTCTAGCTTAACACCACCGAAGTCGCAGATGGCAGTAATTTGTAGTTAGTGGTATGGCGGCTACGGGGTATCTAGATAGGAGCTGTCCCTCAAGAATCGATTTGTTAAAATTCGCTGTGTTCGATTTGTTAAAATTCACACAAAAGCTCGAATGTCTGCTGCAGATTCAGTGCGATGCACCATAGACATGAATATGAATACAGAGGCCTTCTCTTTGTTTGGCGGCAAGCGTGCGCCTGGGACCTGTTAGCCTTGTGATTTTGATGCTACAAATTGACGTTTCTTGCACTGATCTAAGCTCCCTTTTATGACGTTTTAAGAAGCGTAATAAGAGTATGATCAGATAGATATTTGATATCACCAAAAAGTCCTTCTCAAGAGCTACATATTTACATATTATATTTATTTCTCAGATGGATATTTTAAGAGATATTTAATTTGTAATTTTTTTGGGGGGAGGGGATACCGTTTAACAAGTGAACCAAAGCAAAACCTTTTGATTTAATGTTGTGCAAAAGGCTTTTGTAACAGGTATAGTGTACCTATATAGAATTGTAACTAAATTTTCCTTTATGGATCTATATAATTATTTTTAAAATATGCCAATTTTACTTAATATTTAGGAGGTGAATTTATTTTTAAGAGCTTGATTATAATTGAATTATGTATTTGGAAATATTTATTTCATTTACCATTCTCGGGCACCCCTGCTGAGAACCCCGTTCGCCTGTGTCTGCGAGTGTCTTAAATACGATTACTTTATCTCCTGATATTCTTGTGGACGGTGCCGTTGAGCCTGCGACTTGTGCAGTTTTCGATGAGAGAATTAGTTCTAGACATCATACTATGATGCCACAAAATAATGGAAAGAACGATCATTTTTACTGCGGTTATCCCCTGCTATTTTTGAGGACTAAGCGTATTAAATGTCATGAACCCTATTTAACTAGAAATGAAAAACAACATGCTTATCAGCGAGAATATCCGACGAGGACCTTCAATTTCTGGACTCTCTTGTGTTCTGACACTGTTAAGTGATTTATTTTTCTTTGCTTTTTCCATATTATTTAATTATTAGGATTTTGAAAGATTCATTCCTGAGGACTGATCAATCGCTTTTAAAGTTAAATGAAATCTGAAATGTTATTTATTAGTTAATAAATAATTGAAAACATAATTTTTAAAATGTTTAATTGTTATAAGTTATACTTTAAATTCAATTAATAGATGAGGAAAACCTTAATGTTTCACAAAAGAAAGTATCACTGATTTAATGAGCATAGAATATTACATTAAAGAATTTAATTTAATTAATTACTAAATGTCAAAAGATGAAATTATTGCTGGATTACTGGTGAGGGAAATTTGCATGTCTCTCAAATACAGTTTTAGACGTGGTTTTTTAATTTATGAGAGCTTTTAAAATAATTTTCATATAGCAACCTGGATCTAATTACACCAGTTAACAGAAGGTGTATGTGGGTAACAGAAGGTGTATGTGGGTAACAGACGGCAGGCAGCGCTTCCGACTCCATATAATGATAGTACATTTGTGAGGTTGCATAATACTTACTGCAATTTTTTAACTCAGAATATATTTATTACAAGAAGCCCTTTACATATATATAATTCATGGATAGCATAGAACAGTTATTGTAGTGAAGTATAGTCCTCGTGATGTGAGGATCCTGTTAACGCGGGTCTAGTCGAGAGTTCAAGAGCATTCTGTCGTCATTTCGGCTGGAAAAAATCTAGACTGAATTAGCCACTCCTAATTAATTTTTCAGTAGTATTTTACATCTTCTGATTCATTATATCTGGAACGATATCATATGAAAAACAAGATCATTGGTTCGGCAGCCATCCTGTAATCAAGAGGCTTTCACGACAGACACAGTACAGAACACTAAAATCTCTTGACACTGGTCGTGAAGTTATGTCTCTTGTACTGTCAAATGGAATGAATTATTGCGTCAGCGACGTCAGACTATATCGTGTTACACATAGTAAAAGCTTGCAAACAGTGATTTTCGAGGACAACATACACGACTGTCTCATCTCTGTGTGGTCCGCCGCATGTACATTAATCGAGAATTAATAAATGTGTTTTAATGGTAAATGGTTGATTTTGTTTATTTTTTAATAGTGGTCTATCATGTCTCCCACTTGATCCTTATGTAAAATTTTGAATCTTCTAAAACGAACTTTAGGTTTTCTAAAACGAACCTGGGTAACTTATTGCAGTCTAGTAGTGGAATTAATTATTTATGTGTATTTGAATTTTACAATCTGATTTATTATTCTGTTTGACTGAATTTTTATATGTGTATTACCCTGGTGTCTTGAGAAGTTTTGTGTTATTATTTCAATGAAAAGATTTGTGTTTACCTCTGGAATTTAGAAATTATTGTATCGAGATTTACATATTTTCAAGAAAGTCAGAGGATATAGTATTATTTTAAATAGAGATAGTACTTGTAGAATTAGAAAATAAATTGTATTTTCATTTCTTGTAGCTTTTCAAATCCCAAGAGGCTTTTATTTTAATATGTATGTCCAACACCAGTTGTTATCAGTTATTCAACAGTAAGGTTCAAATTATTTATATTCAAAACCCCTTAAAATACTTTTTTTTTCTATGTAACAACTAGAATCGATGTTACTGATGCTAGTGAAAAGCTGCAGATGGAATTAATCAGGATCTAAATTCCAGCCATGAAATATCATTATTTTACTATACTATTTTACGCATGCAAAAATAATTTTGGACACTAATCTAGATAAAATATTTGAGAACTAGCTTTTAGAAAAATGAATTATTTACTGTACTTAATATAAACCAGCAAACATCTATACATTTTACACAAGCAACAATTCAAAATGAAATCAATTTGTAATAAAATAAACACATTTTATTTAATAAGGTACACAATTTTACGCATATTATTTCAAAAATATCTTTTATTTTTAACAGAAATTTTTGTAACTGTAATAAACTGACACAATGATTATAAAATATTTACAATTATTTGATCTATCACAAAAGTTACTAAAATCTTTTTTTTAATCATTCATCTTCATCTTTTGAAACATCTAAATGAAACTTTCCATGCCTTCCAACTC
>KK113697.1:2637-22976 GCA_000611955.2 Stegodyphus mimosarum
GTAAACGCTAAAGGAATATGTATAATGAGTATAATGCAATAATAATAACAAAATAACACGCAAAAAGGATAATTATTATACAAAGGCACTATGACATAATGTGCTACATAAGAAATAAATAAGTAAAATAGGGTGTTACTGAAGAAGGAAAGACACAAATTAAAATTTGAAGTTTAAAACTAATCTTCAAAACAATAACCTTAGAAAATCAGTCAAAGCAATTTGTGCTTTTATTAGTCGAACGCCTACAGGGTGAAGTAAGCACTACACGAATTGTAGCATTTAAAAAGAGACATATTAAAAAAAGACTGCGAAATAATACAAAGTAAAAAATGAATATATCGAGTCCATTAAAGAAACTTGCAAAAATAAAAATCCATCATATGAAGAAAAGAACAACAGCAAATTTTTAACTGAAACCTGGAAAAACAGAACGAAGTGCAAATTTTGAAAACGTGCAGGAAGTGTAAAAATAAATGCTTAGTCCATAAACAAACAAATAAACTTAAAAAATCTAGCAATTATTTTGTTATTATTTTAGTAGACCGAGCCTAGAAACATGCAAAACAGATATAACTGAACATATGCAAAAATGACATAAAAATAACAGGTAGATGAATAAGTTCGAAAAAATAATAATGCATGTAAAAGTTAATAATGTAACAAATAATAATAATAATAATAATAATAATAAAAGCTTAAACAACAAACCGAGTCTATAGTAGCTACAGATGATATTATACTTATTATATTAACTATGAAACCAGTAGCTTAGCATCACATTTTATGCTATTTTCTTATGAAACTAATGGCAAACACTCATCAAGTAAAAGTTATACATATAGTGACGCAATACGCTGTGAGAAAAGTTTTTGAAAAAAGATTTTCTGCGAACCCGGAAGTTTAAACAGAAGTTTCTAGCCAAAATAGTTGCACTTACATACTCGCAGCATTTTACGAAGCCGAGAAAAAAAAAGTTGCGCTAGCAGTTCTTTCTAGCTTAGGTTTTCTCCAAAGAACCTGTCTTTGTCTAGATTAACTAATCACATTTTCTGAAAGCGAAGATTCCTAGAAATGTTTCTCTCGATTTGTAGTGGGGGTAGTTAGCAGGTTGAATTCCAAATTGCTGTGTTTACTCGAATATTAAATATCTATGAACCTGCAAAGGATTCAAGAAGAATGAATAACTGAACTTATAAAATTAAATATTTAAAAAATACAGAATGATGATACAGGAAATGTGAGTAACGGCGTAAGAATGGTATCGAAGTCTAAGGATGTGAGCTAACTGCTTAAGTAATGTTTTTAGAATTACATCATTTTATCAGTTAGATTATTCGATATGATTCAAAAGTTTATTTTCTGATTTTTGTTTTCTTTTTAGCTCCTGAAAAGAATGTTCATGATACTGGTTTATATAATTACTAAGAATACAATTAACTGAAATCGTTTCTGCTTTCGGATGTATTTGAATCAAAATTTTCGCATGTATCTATTGATTCGACAACTCTATATACCACAAAAATATACCACCTAAATTAAATTATAAGTCAGATCTTTATTTCAAGCGGATAAAAAACTTCTTGGCATTAAAACTGTAAACTAAAATCAGGTTTATATCATCTGATTTAAATTTTGCTTCTTTTCCAAAATGATTTGTCGAGAGTTAGCAGAGTAAAACCACTTTAAAAATTTTTCCCTCCTGTGTAATTAATGCAAATGGCTTCCACGCTTTTACCCGTGAACATTTTTTATTCTTATCAATTTTTGAAGTGCACTAGAAAAGATTCTCCTTTTAATCTTTTTATGCTCTGCTTATTAGTACGCAAACGTTGAGTGCAAGTATGGCATGATTCTTACAAAATGCTTTAAGATGAAAAGATTTGTAAACAGCTTACGCGTTGAACAGAAAGCTCTTTATTTAACATGGTGCTGCAACGTTAACTTGAAATTTATAAACAACCTAATATTTTACTGGATGTAAGCTTTGAAAGTCTCATAAATCTCAGATATTAAAACGATAAAAGATGGTTAAGATAAATTTTGTGAATAATTTTACATGTGAATTGATCCTATTTGCTGATATTGTCATATTTTTAATAACTCGGCGCATACAAAAACTTTAAAAAAAACTTATAAGAATTTAGAATAAAATGCACTTCTTTCCTTCAAAAGAAATTTTATGCAATTTTTTTATTAAGTTTTTCATCTAAAAGCTTTTTTTTTTTAATCCTTCGTAGTCGGAAAAAATATTCTAATGAATATGCAAAATATAAACAATTGAGGAAACATTTATAATTTTTAAAATATTCACTGTTCTCGAAGAATATATGATCGCAAGAAAATAAAATAAATGTGCAGTAAATGGAAAACATGATAATCCTATGTATGAATTCAGGAAATAATTGCATAAACTATTGCAATATCAGTTCTACAAAGAACTTAAAAAGTAATTTCAAGAAGTTATCTGACCAGGCTGCAATGGTAATCTAGAATTTTAAAATATTAAATTTTTGGATTACGTAAAACATTCTTTCCACGAAATCTTATGAATGCTATTCACTTGATGCTCAGCTTAAATTATTTAGATACAGTATACTTAGATACAATGAAACTAGCTGAAATACCCATCTAGACGTTAAGTTACTAAACTTGCCGTAATGGGAATTTTCGATATGGGGAACACGAAAAAAATTTAAAGCCTATAACTTAAAATTTCTTACAGCTTTCCCAAAAATCCATGTAAATTAACGCCAAAAAAGCTCAAGGACACAGTAAATTAGCAATATTTCGTAATTGTTTCTACAGAACTTGTTATGATTATTAAATATTATGTAATTGTATTCTGTACATTCTAAAGATTATGTAAATGCTCATGAGATAACTGATACGGACAATTCTCACATCACCGAGAAAAACAAAATAAGAAGAGGAAAAACTAATAATGACAGAAATGATTCGCAGAATCAACCAACCGAATGACTAGGAATCTAATACGAACGAGGCACATACTTTGAAGGAATAAAAAACTACATGATGGTAATAAAAAAGTAATTAAAAGGCTTTTCGATGCTATGAAAAAGAGGACAAATATTCCTTCATATTATTCCCTCAATAACCAGGATCAGTATACTATATCCGCCACGTTTTCCCCTCTACAGAACTTGTTAAAGATATAGCTTTCAACATAATCCCCCGTTCGACTAAACGTGAGATTTCTCTTGAAGAAGTTGATGACATATGGAGCGATGGAATTGTAATTAAGAGTGGTTTGTAAAAGGATGTTACTCACCATAGCCAATTGGATGTTGGGAGACCACTGCAATGGATTATATGACTCCTATACTTCAATGAACTGCAGGTCAATCAAGTATCGTTTACGCTTAATTGATATTTCCGCTGCCATACAGTTAGGTATAATTTCAAAAGATTAGCAGCTCATGGTTCTGGCCCGCTTCCTCACTCATGATGACAGCAAATCAAGTTCTCAGACTTTACATTATTTTAGAGAAACATGCTGATAAAATTGCAATTGATACTTCTTATTTTGAATTTTTAGATGCTTCGCTGGTTGAAAACAAAAACCGTAAAAAATCACATATAGTCCAAAGATGCTTTTTGAAACCATCAGAACGTCACGATATCTAAATTAAAATTTACTTCATGTTATCAACCCATTAAGTATTTCAGAGGAATGCTTTCTTTTCTCCACCCGAAAATCTGGTCTTTGCAGTGACTGTGAATGAAATAAGACATCATAGAACTTGGACTGCGCCAACTGCTGAAAGCTCAAACATTTTCTAATGGAAACTCTATTCGAAATTTCACCATGCCAAAATTCAACTTCGAAGCAACAGACTACGTCAATAGGATTTGATTGGATAGTTGCAAATCTCTCCTTCTCCACTAATAAGGAACATTACATATGAAGTTATTAAAGATCTGTTAAAAACTGACACATCGCTACAACTGGATTTCTAAAGCTTTCCTTGTCCAATCCAGGCTGTAGAGCGATAAGTCAAACTTGACCGAAACATCTAAAACGGTGTGTAGACGCATTGATTAGAATGATCCTCCTCTCAAGATGTATTATGTCAGAAATTTCCCCCAAAAATATCTTTAAGCTGACTGTTTTGAATAACAAAATTATAATAATAAATGCATTAGGTTTCATTTAGTTTATTAACCAATTATTTTATATCAATTTCCTTTCCTGTCTTCCTCATTTCCCATTTTCCTGCCAGAACGTAAATTTCTAGCTAGTGTGATGTTTAAACCTGGTAGAAAAGAGATTCCTTAAAGGAAGGTTTTAGAAGTTAGAAACAGAGCGTGTTCTACCTGCTGAAGTCCAGGTTACTAATTTGAGCCTCTTGAGAGCTGTATTTTCCTACGTTGCGTTATTCTCGCAACTAGGCTCAGCACACCGACGTTAGCTTAGAGCCAAAGTGTGCGTTATTCTAATTGTGTAGCCGTCAGGCTAACTTATTTAAATCAAATTCATTATCTTTGATTTAAACCATAAATGCTGGCTATTTCTCTAAGCACAAGCTGTGCCTTCTCATAACCTTTATTTAAATAAAAGGATCCATCACACTGTTTTTCTGCCTCTGTAGTACTTTATGAGATCTAGTGATATTTCACATAAAGTTTGAAGACGTTTTGTACAATTTATGTTACCTACGAACACGAGACGTTACAAGAATAATATTTGCTTGTTTACTAAAAGCGAAAAGTAAAATCCTCCAAAATTATGAAACATTGCTGTTTTTAGAAAACAGTTTTTTTAAGCTTTTTATGTCGCGCTTTCAAGACATGAAAAGCGCAATAATTTCGTCAATCGGTTTAATAGAATGGGAGATTTAGAACTGTCCCTCTTTTTTTGTGTAGAGTGTACATTTATGAAAGAAAGTTGTTTGCTGATTTCGGGAGATCTTGTGAATAAGGTGCACATAACTGTAGAGAATAATCTTCTTTTTATTTGAATAAGCGCTGGCGGGATTATTTATGGTGGTATCTGATACAGTTTCATAAATGAGCATGTTTAATCTCACGTTGATTCTCCAGAGCCGTAATACTAAATTACGCTGTTCTGTTGCTTACAAAATTTATTAGATAGTTTCCAAGAATAGCTTAACCGTTCTATAAAGAAACAATCCTATGACTATGTTATGTAGCCTCAGATGATGAACTGAGCATCAATGGATTTAGAACAGCAATTTTCTATTATAACCCCAGCTGGCAGTTTCCCTACTGCATGTTTACTTACTTTCTTGAAATCTCTTAATTCTGAGTATAAAGTAATAATGCCTAATATAATGTGGTACCAGCTCAGTAGTATTGAGCCCGGATTCGAATCTCTAAGAACATATGGATGTTTGCTGTTACTTATCATCTTTTGGTATCATATCTATAATTCACAAAAGAATTTTATGCAAAGAAATATTGCATAAAGGGATTTTGCATAGAGTACCTTTACATTTATTTCATTTAAAAAATTTCTACACAGATAATTTTGGATAAACGAACATATGGATGTTTGCTACTGCTAATCACCCTTTGATAGCATACATATATTTCACAAAAGAGTTTTATGTAAAGATATTTTGCATGAAGACCTTTGCATAAAGAAATTACTGGTTTAACGAAATTCTCATAAATGAAATATTAAAAAAAGAATTTCTACACAGATAAACTTTGGTTAAATCAAATTCAAAATGGAAACTGGTGATAGCAAAGACTTATCATAGCACAAAATAACTTTCATCAGGAAATTTTGCTCCAAACAATTTCTGCATTTACAATCCTTTCATTAGCGAACTAGTAAATAATGGATATTAATCACAAATAATTTGTAACAAATAAATATTTTAGTCCAATTACAGATGAATCGTAGAGAATTTATAAGTGTTAATTTTTATAAGTCCGACAGCCGTTTAAAATTTATATAAGTGCGAAAGATATAAACTTCTTTTAAGTCTCTTAAAATTCGAAAGACATCAACTGCAAATCATTTTGCAATTTACTCGGTGAATCTCTTAATTCAGCTTTGCGGTGTGAATCGCGGAATTCTCCACGTATAGTTGAAAAAATAAATTATACTGAACATTGATATTCACTGATATTCATGATCTGTAACGGCAACGGATCAAATCACGGAAGACAAAAGTCTTCCGGAAAAGTTACGATTAAGGAGGATAGTGCACTGTAATGCCAATTTATGTTAAATTGCCGATAATTACAGAATCTTAAATCTATAAGAATTTATAAAATATCAGCTGATGAATGCTGAGACAAAAATTGTTAATTGCGTAAATTAAACTAAGATTTATAGATGATATATATACGATTACATATAACATATAAATAAGATTTATATACTAAGATACGTGCATATATGTTGTTTAATTCTCGACCTTTGATATGCATTTAAACCTCTGATACCAGCCTTTCCATAGCTACGAGAAAAAACGTTGATCGAAATTACTTCCTATACATTGACCATTTTCATGCATACAGTTATATAGTCGAACTCTCCTATAACAAACTTTCAAGGGACCAGAAATTCGGTTCGATATAACCGGTGGTTACTCTATACCTGATCTAAGGTAAGACAAAAATCTTATTTGCATACCACATTACTTCCTTGTACCGCCTATTAAATTACACAGATTTTTATTATGTACTTATTTTCCCAAATTATTCTAATATAATTAACCAGTCCCTCAAGACAAGTTGAAAAGACATTAAAAATTAAAAATTTTGAAATCAAACATTCCAGTCAATTTTTGTCCCTCGGGAGTCAAATTTCTTATAATTTTATTTTTTTCATAACGGGTATAAAACTTTCTCAAATGTACGTATAGGAACCAGGAGACGGCATTAAAAGTTATATTTCGCTATTTGGTGAAAACTTGTTTTTTAAATTTAAGATTACAAAGCCATGAATATATTCGTCACTTCTGTAATTTGAAGTATGACTACGCCCAACGATTGTGAAAATAAAGCCCAGGAAAAGAAGTTTAAGCTGGTAAGGCGGTGGTTATATAAACGGGAAAATTTTACGTACGATATTTAAGGAAGAAAGTAAATTAGTTTATCGCAGTGACTTTCAAAGAGTGAAAGTTTTTCAAGAGAAAGCAACAGGTCATACTTTGAAACGTACTTCTACACTCCTGGAAAATATGAAGACCGATGCGGATATTGCATATATACCTTTCAATGAAATCTCCTGGACGTTTCATCTATGGGTTATTGTGCCTTTGGTCTCTTTGTAAGCACAAACCCCTTGTATAACCCTGAATGATGGACTCTGGAAAGTAGTGGAAGAGGATGTGAAATCAATAACCCTAGAAATTCTGCGAAAACCCTTCTATCATGGAAATCACGATGCAAACGTATGTACCAGAAACGAAAAAGTCTATCAAGCCGAACACTTTAGAATACTCTACATTTTAAACCTTAATTTAACAGTCCCGAAATCATTCTAAAAATGCATAAAGGCTTTCAGTGCATGTATGTGTAGCATTAAAATATGTATGTAAAAATCAGCATTTAACAAAAAAGCACTATTGTGTTAAATTTGCATCTCTTGTTGTATAACTTTCTTAAGTTACACACAGATACGAGAAACAAAACTGTCTAATCCTAACAAAGTCACGCAGTTTTACGTTATCGCAGAGTTGAAGGTGAAATGTAAACAAAATAAATTCCACAGAAGCTCATTAAGGATGAGCACTTCGGCGTGTTTGTGAAAGTAAAAGAGGAAAGATTTATGTGTCTCCCGTTGTTTCAGAAACACCATAAAATATAATTACGTCCTATAAACACCCTAGCATAAACTCTATATGCGAGACATATGACAGTAAAAGTTGAAAAATTTAGGCAGTCCTACTCTTTTAAGAGGTCGTTTCATAATGTATAAACGGCGTACATAATAAAGACTTGGCAACTGTTTAGCAAAAGATGCATTTTTATTTTGCACCATGTTCTATGCAGTACCTTTATAGCCGCTTAGACATTAAATTGTTTTTTATACTGGTACGTGCAAGAAGCCATATGTAACAAACCAGCCCGAGTTTTAGTCTAAGAGAGTTTTCGGAACCCGGAGAATTTTATGCTCACAGAAAGAGAAATTAGAAGAATTAAAAGTCTTTGAGTTTCATAAAGCAGAAAATGTGCAGTACAGAGCAGCTTAAATATGACTGGAAAATTTATGAGAAACTTAAATTGAACCTTAAAACTAAATCATTGTCTTCCGAGCGGCGGATAAACCATACTTGTCGAGAATCTGATGGATAATTTTTTTATTACCTTTAATATTTTAAATAAAAGATCCGTAATATATGTACACCATTTCCGCAGGATTCTGTCTTTTATCTTACAACTCTTTATTTCCAATTACAATGATCTAAATGACGCAAATATTCATATTTTGGCACTTTTTTATTTTAAAGAAGTCGGTTTTGCAAAAATTGCAAAAAAAATTTAAATTTTTACATGTCCCTTCGGTCTCTATGCTTATATTTAGAAAACGTTTGCGCTTATTATAAAAAATAAAATCAAGAATTTAGAATCCCTTACATCAAAAATCAATCGGGACATTTAATTTCAAAACCTGCGATTTTTGACATTACATTAAATCTGCATTAAGGGATCGTTTATTAAGTAAATAAGAATAAATCTAACTTTATTCTCCCCTTTAAATGAAATTCAATGATTTTGCTTTGTGATTTGCTATTTTTCTATTTCATAATTTTATAACATTTGGTATGCTGAAAGAAGAGAAATAGGCCAAAGTGAAACATAGAACTAGCAAAGCAATAACCTTGTGTAGACATAGATTTTATTCAATCCTCTATCGAACTCCGGGCAAACAATTACTGATCCCTTGCCTTCAGGAGCAGAGAAATCTACAACGGAGCCCAAGTTATAGCTGTAATTATACCCAAAAGAGATAAAGTAAACAAGAACGTTCCGCCCTCTGTGGGCAACAATAGAAACAAAAATTGGAAGTTGTTGGAAATTTAATCAGAATTTTGATTTTGGGTCTACCAAATTTATCCATAAAACGACTTCCTCTGATTAGTTGGATTTTAGTTGGCTACTACAAGGCAAGTCTCCCAAGATGGTATGGCATGGTTGCGACTTCAGTTAAAAGCAAGTCAAACATTTACATAGAATTCGTCGGACTGCATCTCTTCCAGAGGGTATCTAATACTTTTGTTGGATACAACACAAAGTAAGTAGAGGACCACTACGCAAATGAATTTTGTGAAAATAGTGTATCAATAACATAGCGAAATGATGATTCTTTTTCTAAGTTCTAGTTTGTTAATCGTCCTCCTACTCTAATAATTCCCTCTCCATCAAGGAAAACATTCATTGGAATCAATTTACTGTTTTGAGGCAAAGAAAGTCTGTTTTATTAGTTGTACTGATTTTTGAATGAACTTAAATATATATTTAGTTGTTTCTTCAAGCTCTTCAAGTAATACACCTTTTATTCTTTGAACTTGCATTTTACAATTTTTAATGAATCTTAAACAACACGAAATTATTCTAATACATTTTGAAAAAGATGAGTATTTTGAAATAATTTCTAACATAACAATAACTTCAGGTGTATTTGAAATGGTGATGTTGACTGATAGAAACGATATCTTTTCTTCGCATCTGATATTACCTACAATTGCTTCCTGAGGATCGCCAGACAGAAGGAGAATGTTATGCTGATAACAACCATTGAGGACCGTTGGTATCTACGAAACTGCGCTAAAGCATAAAACAATCTTAACAAATCTTCTGGTGAGAAGCTAAAATATGAACACCTTTAAATTTTTTCTTCCTTTCTTTTCTTTGATATATTTTGAAAAACTAAATCATCATCTGAAATGAAATCGATTACAACTCACGCAATCACCTTGCTTTATTTAGGCCATAAATGAACGATAAAAATTTGTAGCAAATAATGTATTTCATTTCGCAGAGGAACGTGGCATCTTAATAGTTTTATTTGGTTCACCTAATTTTTCAAACTTTCATAAAACTGTATAATGTGAATTCGTCCCGCCTGAGCAACTGATTTAGTCCAAGAATAAGTTCGTTATGATTCAGTTTTAATCATTTGAAATAATCACTTCTGTCGTCAAAAATTTGTTTTGTTGAATGCAACAATGAAATTTCTTACTTTACTTTCGAGAAGAAAATGTGATACAGAGCAAACAATATGATCTGATCCTGGTATACGGTACACACTGCATTTGGAGACATTCGGGAGGCGAAGAAATTGACATTCCATACCAGAGGTTTTGGCAAAATCTCGTGCATTATCGTTATTTTATTTTTGAGTTGTTGATTGTATAGCCATTTTCCAAGTGATTTTTTTTATTCCTGATAGCATTATTTTTCATTTGTAGGGAGAAGTTTAATGAATGAACAATGCATACACAATGGCTTCTTGGAAGGTGGAGCTAGAAGGAAAACGTGATGTTTTCCAATGGATAATAGATGCCGGCCTGCTATCGAAGGCTTCCTCTGCTCCAAATGCGAGAAAAATGTGGAACTTCTTCCACGTGATAATAAATCGATGGATTTAAACCCGTCATTTTGGTGTTGGCGACAGTTTTCAAAATTACGCCAAGGCCGTACTGAATGCTAGGATTTTATCAACAAAATTCTGTAATCAGGTGTGTTAGCTTGAAGCGCAGTAAATTTCATAACAGTTTAAAGTACTTTATTTTGATAGCATATTTTGATAGAATTGCTTTACATATGCAACTAAACTCGAATATATTTCTGGCTATATTAAACTACTACTTAATTTTCTAAATATAATTACCGGGTTTAAATTATTGAATTTTCTCATCGGATTTCAGAGAAAGTGAAAGCAAATTGTTTTCATTCTCTCGCAAATGGTTTAAACTCCATTCCTCTATGGGATAAAGCATAGGAGTGTGTTTAATTAGTAGCTACATCACGCAAATATAAATAGTTTAACTGGATTTCAACTCAGTTACACAATTTAATAAGCGGTAGCATATGTCGTTGACCAGATTTAAGACTAAACTCAACTGTTTCCTCAGATAAACTTTTACACCAGCTTTTCCAAATTCCAAATGGAACCGTGCGACTACTTATGCACAATGCTCTGTTGCAGAGATGAAATATTGGAAGATGCATTTGATTCTCCATCTTTATAGCTTTGATATACTGAAATGTTTCTTCGTTATTGTTATATAGTTCTGCGCAGTGAGTAGCATGTATAAAATTCCTACAAATCAAACTAACGTCTACAGGTAAGTAAAATGTGTCAGAATATAATAGCGTATATAAAGTTAATTGCGTTGTGATAATAAAGAAAATAACGTAGCAGTCAAATCCCTGTCCAGTGTAAACAAATGGTTTGTGTAAAACTAAACTATTAAATAAACAGACTTTTTCAAGTCGAATATAAAAAAAAAATATTTATTTAGTACATTTGAGAGCATCGTTTACAGCCGCAGTTAAAAGATGAACAGGAGAAGATACATAGCTGGTAGCTGGTTTACAATTATTCCTGACAAATGGGTAAAAAATACCCTAAGTACATCTGGGAGGTAGTCACCTTCGTAAACCAGTTTACTTTAAAATTTTAATATAATAAAATCATTATGAAACGCTATATACACTGGGACCGATTATTAACAGGTTACAAACTACAAAGACCGATTATTAACAGGTTACAAGTTACGCGAGAGGTTTAAATCATAATAATTAGTTAATTAATATAAAATACCTTAAAACGTCAATTCTGTCAGTCATTCCGCCATATCAGTTAAGAAATGTTTAGCGTAAAAACAGACCTCTGTTACGCTACACGCATCTCCCAACTGTCACACTATTCATCCTGTGTATTCTGTTGCTCTTTCTTATTCCATTCAGCACACTTATCCATTTCTGTGACATAACAACAAGTCTCGAATCAATTTGACCTTAAAGCTTCTCAGTAAGATATAGGTATTTTAAATAAAAAATTAAAAATTATACCCAAGCAGGTTGTTTGAAAACGTTTTAAGCATCGATTTGTATTATTTGTTTAAAGATCAATTTTCAAAAAAAAAAAAATATTGTTTATTTTGTATGCCTTTGCCAACACTCATTTCTATCATTTCGATAGATTTCTATCATTTCGATAGATTAACGACATTTTTCTTACAGGAAAGTGTTTAAGTAGCAATAAACTAAATATTTTGTATCACATTTGCATTGGAAAATTTTGAGTGAAAAAAGGCTTAAACATTTACTACTGAGCAAGCATGTTCAGTTAGCAGATTTATTTAATTTTCTTACTTATTCTCAAAACATAATTTTATATATCAACTGCACTAAACTAATAAGATTGCTGAGTGTCCGTCGGACATCATGAATTTCTGCAGTAATGGCGAAATGTGTTTAGCTTTGTAAATTCTTTTATATAATGCAGAATATTTCAGTAGCTACTAGAAGAATAAAGTAATCACATATGAAAATGGTAGATTTTTTTATTGCGGCACTATGCAGAACTAGGAAGGAGTAAGCAAAATTTACTTTCCCTTTTATAGTAATAAGTCTTAAAAAGGATCCATTCCCTTTAAAATTGAATTATTCATTACACACTTTTTATTTATTTCTATTTGAGGAACATTTGTTTATTGGAGTCACTCTGGAATTTAATACTTAATAGATTTAGAATATTTCTACATTTTACTTTTTAACTTTAACATAATATGAATATAACATAATGGATGCTGCTACGGGAAGGACTAGCTAATACATTTTCCCATTAATTTCTTCAGAACAATAATTGAAAGTTTTGCAAATGATTTCCCTTTGAATAGCAATATGTATAATGTTGCCTATTGCAGTTACCGAAATTTTCATCGTGTAAAGGTATTGCATAAATATTATTCCACAATTTATATAGTAGTCATTTGCTGCATTTAATACCCAAGCCACATACTTCTAAAAATCATGCACACCGCAAAATGCATCTTGCTAATTGGAAAACAGGCTATCTTGCAATATTCAAATCGATCTGAAGAGAAACCTACTTTACTTATAAATAATTCATTTCAAAATGCCTTCCTTTTCAGAGTTGAAGTTTAAAGATTATCGGAGAAAGAATTTTCAGCCACCCGCATGGCAACCATTAGCCTCCTGAGATTTGCGAACATAAGTAAATTTTACGTTACCGCTGAAATAAATATTACTAAATTATGCAGCATTTGTTCTTTGCCATAATACGTGGGAGTAAATCGGTAGTCGAAGTTAAGAATCTTTCTAAATATACAATGCCTATTACGGCTAAATGACAGAGCAATGGATTGTGAGATATGCCTCATAGGAAGACATTGCGAGGATATTTTGTTTTCTGTGATTCTAGATCTAATTAAGAAGTTGTGATTATGGTTCAATACGATTATCCACTGTTCAAAAGAATTGCTACTAATCATAGAATCTCAAATTTATAGTAGGCGTCGCTTAATGTTAACTGTTTTGTAAACATTAACCAAATTATAACACTAAAAGAGGAGAAATAAAAAAATAAAAAAAAAATCTGAAATGTTTCAGATTTTAAATTACGTCCAAAGGGACGTTTATTTAACATTCTGTGTGTTACCTTTATTTGTTAAATATCATGTTCTTCGCACCTAAACCATAAAATTCAGTTCAAGAGCAATATCGTAAAATAATTTAAATTGAGAATATCTTTAGAATTTCTAATACACAATCTCACGCGCTGGAGATAAAAATGTTTTTTCTGTACAACGTTGCCATCGCTCGCTTTGAAATCCTTGAGTTTGTTAATCAAAAATTCGTTAAAGTTTTACAAAATATGAAATCGATAATAAAACAAATTCCAAATTTCAAATTTGGGCTTGCAGATGCCCATATTTGCAGTAGGATTACGTCATTCAAAATTCGATGGCTCTAGGTAAAAAGAGAAAGCTACGTCAAAAAAAAGAAAATAATAATAATAATAATAACATGCATACATTTATGCAGATTTTTCATTTTTTAAACTTTAATGCAGAGCGATAACATTTAGTGGCAACAATTTGAAAAGTGAATCGGGCATTCAGAGTGAATCAACGCAAAATCGCAAAACGAAAGTAATAGTCCTTCGGGACTAAATCCCTTTGGACTAATAATGTCCCTAAAAATAACAATCGAATTTTACTAATTTAATATAAATATAACCAGAAATATATGCCCAGGATTTTAATTAGGAAAAGACAAAAATTTGCTTATAATTTGTTCGTAACGTCTTTAATGCAAAAGTTCATTTATGAATTGTTCATAACGTTTCTGGAAATGATTTGACGATCATGAATCCCTAATCTTAATACATGGAGAGCATCTTTCGTTGAAAGAGAAATTGCTAACGCTAAGGAAACAATAACAAACTTAGTAGATGCTTTCGTGGACATTTTTTTTTTTCAGGAGCAAGGAGAAAGGGGGAAAATGTTGCAGAAAGTTTTCCTGTCCCAAAAGAGAAGTGTTACTAAGTCAACCTTTTGCTTGATTTTTGACGATTCATTAAAATCAAACTTCTTTTCCCACTATTTTACTGGAACACATATTACATTGAGTGTTTCAAAACCTTTCATGAATAATATTTATCGAACGACTGCATATAGAACTATTCTTCCAATTTAAAGAATGCGTCAAATGCGAAACGTTTTCACAGTAAGACAATTATGATCAGAGAACATTTTATATAAAATATCTCACTTGTACAGCACTTGGTTTTCTTGTACGACTCATTAAATTATGCACATTTTTTGCTGCACTACTTTTAAACTTATTTCTTGAATTTCATTAGAGATACATTTCTCATTCAATCAAATCAGTTCTCGCTTCGCGGCAAGGAAATATTTATAAAAACTTAAAATATCTTTATTAAAAATTGTAAAACACAGAGAAACATAAAACACCAAACACAGTCAAAAAAGAGTTCAAAAAAATTTTTACAACAAAAATTAGAATTCCTAAACAAAAATAAGCAATTCACCCAGCGGGTAGGCAGACAAAAGTTTCAGTGCACAAAACTGAAAGTTAACTTTTGGTCCCACCGGAAAAAGGACACTGTATTTCATGCACTAATTGATTTAATTTCCTATTCTACTGAACGTTTTAAACGTATATAAATGGCGGCCACGTTAAGCATTGTGGTACTTAAACTTTTACACCTATTGCACGCAAATTGACTAAAGGCATAAAAAGCTTAACCGGAACGTAACCGGAACATAAGAACAACATAATTTAGTTACTTTTAGAGCAATAACTGCATAATTTACAAACATATAAGAATAAAAAGAAAAAAAAACTAATTTCACCAAGCCGGGTAACAGAGTGGGAATATATTTACAGCGTACAATATATATCAGATATAAGAAAACACGATAGCTGCTTTAAAAACTCATTGGCGGTCTTTATTGCCTACTTTCTGCTGCTTTCTACTTGATTGCCGATCTGTATTGCTTACTAATTGGCGAAATTAACATTCTAAATTTGGTGATCTCCCCCTTAATTCATCTGTTCTGCTGAATTCGAGATCTCTCGACATTACGTAACGCTGTTTGAAAAGTGCAAACAAAAGCTAATATTAACCAATCATAGCTGTCTTTAGAATCACACCTACTCTGGTATAAATACGCTGGTTACTAAATCCTCGCTCTGCTTCCCCGTCTATAGTGCCTGCGTCTTAATTGTAACAATCAATGTAAATAGCAATTTATCATCTTTCATTATGATTGAATCATAGAAATGTATCGGATTTCATTGTGATTCATCTATGGAGATGCTTTTATATGTGTGAAAATAAAGACTAGAAATTCTTCATGTTCTGTAATCTTCATCTGTAAGCTACGACGCTCAGCTACGACAACTGCAAGCAAATTCCTCCTTTCCTAAATCATCACATATATATATATACATGCATGATAAGGCCGACTGCAACGGAAAATGAGATGCACAACTAGATGTTATAGCAGTCTCATATACAAAATTTCAACATTCTACATTACTACTTTTAGGCGAGTTACATAGGTATGTGCATATGTCCCGAAAAAAATTACTTCTTATTCCATTTTAATCCATTTTACAATCCGCTTTGGAGAAAAGACTCCTTTATTCTGTCCGTATGTACAGATGTTAAGCAAAAATATCATTCAAATGGATTTGAAAGCGGTGAAAATTGATATTTTTTTTGAACTATGATACCAAAAATATGTCGGGATTACAACGTACAAGGAAATAAAAATATACAAAACAAAATTATTTTATACATATAAGAAAATCTAACTATTTTCCACCGAAGTACATATTGACAACAGTAACACTCTTGTTACTTATCACAATAATGCTGTAAATATTCATAGAGACTATGAGTAAAATGTTCAATAAAATAAATGCATTATTATTTATACCATTTAGATACATTATTGAAAACTGAAAAATGAATCATAAGATGTGCCCTTATTAATTTACATCGCATAATCTATGAAGAAATAACAAATTGATTAAATTTGAAAAAACATTTTAAATTCTTATGTTTTACAGAATGTTAACACTTGACAAATAGCTATATGGGAGGCTGCATACAAGATGAATTAAATGTTTCATGTTTTTCACAGTAATAGCACTTTAAGATAAATTAAATTACTTATGTTTTGCACAGTGATAGCATTTTTAAGAGGGGTTACATGGTTTACCTTTTGCACAGACGTAACTTTTTTTAAGTCATGTACACGATGAATACATAGCAAGGAAACATAACTTAGCTAACGTAACAGACCGAAAATGTTGCACGCACTTCGGCAAGGATGGTTTGAAAGTCAAAAAGTTCAAATTGTTAGGCATTTATACATTTCATTTAGACAGGTCAGATTATTAAGTAGGTAAATACTTATTACCTTTTAAAAGTAAGCAAAAGCATTTTGCTTTAGCGAACGGCAAAACTTGGACAACCAGCTAATTGCGAAACTTCGTGGAAAAAAGTTTAAAAATCTTATACCTCGCGCAAAGGCAATATTCTCCAAGTATTATGGATTAGTTTAGTTATTTGAATATGGAAAAGTCACAAGAACTATCTGTCTAAAAGGAGGGTTGCTTTCATAGAGAACGTTTTGAGGAAACCTGGCTCGTGTTCAAGTTACACCTGGGAAAAGCCACGATAATCAGATGCAGACAGCTGTTTTACTGAGTTTGAGCTAAATGAAGTCAAATTACTTGTATTCAGCGGCCTTAGCCATTTACCACTTATGGGTCTACATATTATGAATGGCGAATGCAGAATAGTTTAAGGAAACAACGCGTAACATTCCACAGTTTTCGGAAAGCTTCCAGGAAAACCTTTTCTAATCTGAAAATTTTTAAATGATAATTCATGTAGGTTTTGTTTTGTATTTCCGATTTGGGGCCCCTTTGAAATCCGCACTGTGTTTTTTTTTTGACAGGACACATATTTGGTACTAAAAGAAATACTAGATCAACTTATTTCAGCTAAAGCGAAATGCAATTTCCTAAGCCTTTGGCTTTAAATGACGTGGAAAGGGAAAAATCTGACTCCTAATTCCGCAAATTCAATCGGGTTAGAAGCACATTCGTATACAAAATTATTTCCCATTTCCTGAAAACCTTAGAATAACATTTTCATGCACACCTACACTGAACACAACCGCAGCCTTTGCAGAATTACTTCCGCTGCCAAGCATTTCCTCCACACTTATATTGTTCCCTTATTATCTGTCAGTTCAATATATCATAATTCGAAAACCTGCGAAACATCTTCGAGTGAACGACTTCAAAAGATTACAGCATCGCACTTGTGTCTTTCAGATTTCTTCGTAACGAAAAGGGTGCACGTTATACGGTAAATATACCTAAAAACTAAAACATGCAGTTTGAAATTACAGGTGCGCGTTATACACGGATATGCGATATACGTCAGAATATCTAATATTTAATCCTCTGAGAATGGCTCGATTTTCGTCCTCTGCGGAAGAGCAACACATACCCAAACCTAAACACAGATGTGAGAAAAGGTAAGAAAGCAACTTTTAAAAGAAAATTTATTTCTTTGGAGATGAAAATACAAATTTTGAATTGCTTGTTAAAAACAGAAAAACGCATCTGACCTTGCACTAAAATCTAAATTTAAATGAAACACAGTAAGAAGCGTTTAAAAAATATTTTGTTTTCAAAAGTTTTCGGATCGCATCTGCCCACTTTCTGTTGGTTGTTAGTTTCACATAACACAGTTCCACACACCACGGCAATTTCTAGGAACCTATCAACCGTGTTATAGGAGGGATACCTGTTCTATATTTCTTGCAACTCAGTAATAAAACATGGCAAAGCCGATTCTGCAAAAGAAAGATTTTATAAATCCGGAAAGATAGTAAGATCGAAGGTGAGTGAAGTTTTCTCTTTCTAAGACAACCCACACACGAATTCTCACGATTTCATTTTTGTTTTTATCTCCATACCCGTGTTTTCTCAACCGTCTACACAGACTACACCAGCAAGTGGATTCCGAGAAGTAATCGATTTCTTACTTATATCCCCCCTTCAAAGTCCGAGAACTGTGAAGTACTCGGAATCGATACGGCACCGCATTACAACATGGCAACATCACTGTCGAAGACGCTACAAGATAAGATGTTCTATCTTTTAACCCGTCCCTGTTTCTTTTCCAAAAGATGATTTAGTGGAAGTGCCTGACGCCTTCTTCCCAGACAGCAGAATGCCGATGATATAAGTCTTTTTTGATTTCTTCATCACAAAAGATGAAATAATTTAAGCGATTTATTTAATTTACAAAATATCTTTGTAGATTTCAGTTAAAATACTTATAGCAGTGTGTGAATTCTAATACTTAATCAATCGCAATCGATTTACCTCAAGTCGCTAATAAAGCCCGAATGGTAATTTTAAGTACTTTATTTACAGGCTTCTAGTAATTAATCAATGAACAAACATTTATTATGTTAAGCAATAAAAGGTAAATGCACATATTTCAATCCTAAACTCTTAGTCATTAATATTGTTATGTAATCTTTCGCTGATTGCAGTTATTTCTTACAACATACAAAAACGTATGTCTACCCAGGTTAAGGTGATTCCCTCGGTATATCCGGTCTCCCGAGAAAAAACTCTATTTGTAAAAAAGGGTAGTCAGTTTCGCCGAAATGCGTTGGTATAATGGTTGGTCGTAAGATGTTGCTGCAAGGTCTTCCGTTTTTCATCTCATTTTCAAGTTCAACATGACGCACAGAAAAAACAAAATGACGAAAAAAGAAAATCTGAAAGGATAAAACAAGAAACCTAACACTAGAGAGTTTGCTAGAGAAGATTTTATGCTCTCCATAAACATCGTAGTTTTTCTACTTTCTCTTGGACTAATTTTTAGTGACACAACATTGTCTGTCTCTAAACATCACTTTCTTAACACTTACGCCACACACAGCTCTACAACAAAATTTTTAAAGACAGCACATCTTTAAAATTCCAGATGCAGTGTTAAATGTTGGAGTAAATTATTTAGCCTAGATATGATATTGTTATTAGCCTGAAAAGGTTATTATTCTTCAACCTTGTTTTTTCTTCAATCACTTATGTCGTCCGTTTCACTTTTCAAATAACTAGCCGCTGGCGCGGCCAACAGCGCCAGCGGCTAGTTATTTGCAAACATTATAATGCAACATTAAAAGCATTATATATATATAATGCTTTTAATAATTCCAGTTAGTGTCATTCAACAATTCCAGCTAGTAATTAATAAAGAGATAAAAATCCCTTTAGTACTTGTTAACAAGCAGATTCAGTTTAAAAGAAAATTACGCTTCGCAACTTGGTAATAGACCAGAACATGAAAGTTAAAAATATTTTACATCGGTTTAGATTGGTTTAGTTGATTACGGGCACGCGACGGCAATCTGCCTAAAGGGAGGGATGCCGTTATGGAGATCTTTCTAAGAAAAATAGCTCACATACACGTTACACATGCCGAAAGCCACAAAAAGGACCATGCAGCTAGCCAGTTCGCCCGGATTCGAAACCCGATTCGAACCCCCGTGTTCAGCAACTTTACTGCTTTTTCACCTTTACTTTACCGCTGCTTGACCCTATTTTATATCGGATATCTCTAGAAATCTTCCTTAGAGTCTTAAAAGTCCTCATAAATTTTTTTAAACATTTGCTATTTTAGTTCTTTAAAAATAATACATGGTGATAACATTCGGTGGCATTATCCTTTTACTTGTATTGCTATGTATAGCATTTGAAAAGTGAGGTTTAAGACTAGTAGCCCCACCCCA
>KK113697.1:23065-45908 GCA_000611955.2 Stegodyphus mimosarum
TATAATAAATAAAAATGTTTTTAGTAGATAATAAAGGAAGAATATCAACGTTTACACGAGGAGCAGAAACCTTAGAAATATTGCTTTCTCTCCTAAAGTGAAAACTGAACACTTCCCGGCCTGTTTCCGGTAACAGTTCTGCTATAGGTAGGTACACTATAAATAGTTTGCGGAGATCATTAGACTTTTCGGATAAGGAAATATGAAAACTGAACTGTGCCTTTGAAGAGATTCGCAAGCTGACAAGGCTAACTGGGCGCAATACTCATTTACACTAGAAGATCATGCATGAGGGAAATGTCTTACATTCTCCCTAACTTAAAGGAAGACTTGGCAAAGGCACAAGACTCAGTGACGACTTATCTCAGCCACATTATGTTTCGTGGACATTTTAGAGAACAGTCGACTTTATGGAATAGGAAATATGATGATTCAACTAGAACCTCCCCGGTATTTAGGACACGAATTTTTCAAACGTCAACTGAATGAGCTTACAAGATACAGAACATCCTCCAAATGAAAGAAATTTCCTCTCAATAGAACATTCCTTACTAAGGCCATCATTTGCTCAGAAGAATCTAATATGTGTATATGATAATAATTGTCTTAGGGAGCATTTGTAATTTTATAAAATAATAATTATGATATGAGCATAGACATTTGCTTTTTGTGTCCTGTTATCAATAGTAATCGCAAATTTGTTTCAATTACATTATATGATAGGAATCCAGGTTGTATTAAATATACTGGAAGACATCAAATAATTAATTCCGCCATTTCTCATAATTTAAGTACGATGGTGAAGATGATTTTAAAAATTGAAAACCACCTTCTAGACTATCTTGAAGACAGTATGCCTTTATGGTAGACTTCCAGTGAAATACTGCATGGTAATCTCTTTACACATGAATTGTCCACGAAGCAGGTCCATTCACCTAGTTTCTAACAAAGTTCGAACCACCAGGCGGTGTTAGATTCCATTCGTTAGTGGATCACAAATTAAACCTGTAGTGAGTTTTTTTACCGTTTTATATGGAATACGCATTACTATCTCTGTGTTTTAAGCCTTCCGATGAAATAGTTTTTGTTTCTCTGTCATCGTCAGTTTCTTTTCTTTGTTGCTTTGAATATTTTTTTAATATTTTTTAGTCTACCTCTTCAACATTAAAGATTATAGTCTGTTATTTTAGAATAAACTTCCAAATTCTTTCCTTCCCCTACCAAACGGGAAAAAAACGCGATTCATAACTACGAGAACGACTGCTGCAGAAAAAACATCGAATCTCTAATTTGCAGAAGTTCCTAATTTGCTTTGTGCTATAATGACAGTATCAATTGAAGGAACTGTTATCATTGAGGGAAGGATCACTATGACATTGCAATTCTTTTTTTAAAGTAATGGGCTATACAGATCACATACCTTCCATTTTTACTTCCTTGCACGAAATACAGGAAGTATTCTAATCGCGAAAGTTTTCCGGTATCATATTGCAAAGAAAATATAAATTTTAACCGCTCTCGAATCCATTTGAACGAAGTTTTCTCGTGACACCTGTCCGTACCTGTACGTACGGACAAGCATACACATGTAATTCAAATATTGAATATAATATTGTTGACGAAAGATACCAAAATGTACATTGTAACCAAGCTTAATTGTGACTCCGTAAACTTCGAATTTAATTAAATATATGCCGCTAGTCTGCTGGGCTCCCCTGGCGGTGGCGGTAGAAGGTTGTAGAATGTTCTTCACTGTGAGGGCATTATTCCGCTTGGTTCACACCTTAGGTCGGAAGCCCTCACTGTGGTGTTATGTTATGTTATGTATGTACGGACAAAATAATACACACCTTTTACAAAAACGGGTGGTAAAATGGATTGAAAATGGATTCAGAAGAGTTTCTTTCATGACAGCTACACGTAGGTACACGTATATACATATGTATGTATCTCGCATTAACTCAAAGAAATTAGCTTCGCAACATTTAAATTTTGTATATGGAAATGCTGTAACATACAGTTGTGCCCTTCCCGTTTTGACTGAAAGCGGCTGCACCATGCGCATATATATATATATATATATATATCTTGTTCCTCTACTACTTTTTATAAACATTATATATATATGCATATATATATATATATATACATTCTGTTATGGGGCTAAGTGAGATCAGATTTCTTTCTCTGTTGGTAAATTGTGCATTTTTTGCTTTAAAAGTGATTGAAATATGTTGTTCTTATGTTCTGGTTGAGGTTTTTAAGCCTTTAGTTAATCTCCGTGCAATAGTTGCAGAATTATCAGCAATTCAAACATTGTTTATTTTGCTATTGAGATCGCATTTGTTTATATTTGAAACTTCTAGTAGAATAGTAAATTAAGTCAGTTTTTGCATGAACTTCCTGGGCTTCTTGCAGATTGGGCACAAAAGTAAACTTTAAATTTTGTGCACCGACTACTCGGTCTAACTGTCTGCCTGCTGACTGAAATGTTTTTGCGTAGAATCTCTAATTTTAGTTGTAAGAATTATTTTTTAACTGTTTTCAAGTGTGTTTTTTGTTTCGTGTTCTGTATTTTACAATTTTTAATGCAGATCTTTGAATTTTCATGTATTTTGTACTTGCGGCGAAGTGAGAACTGAATTGATCGACTGAGAAATATATCTCTAATGAAATTCGAGGAAATAAGCTTAAATGAAATCACAGACACCACAAAATGTCTGAAGTTTAATAGGCTGAACAAGCAAGTCATATGGTGTCCACATCAGATATTTTAACTAGATGTGGAAACGACTTATACCATCTTCCAACTCTCTATTTCACCCGGCTTTTAATACTTCCATCAGCTCTATCATGTATTTAATTTAAATTTCCTAGTCATTAATACATTTCGAATACCTTTCAAATGCGTACTGTAAAGAGTAATTCAAAATTCGGGAATTAGGTAAAAGAGCAATCTTAGATTAACGAAGATTTTAATAAAAAACTTTCGATATTGAAGACACTTCGACAATATCACTACGCTTCAGAAACTAAATGTTTTTGCATAGCGGAAGAAGCATTTTATAATGGAATACATTTGGCGAAGTAAAGCCAAAGGAAATGTAACACAATCTGTCGAAAAATATATTAATGAAGCATAAAAAGACCGTGATATTAAATTTTTAAAGAGGTAAAATTGGAATTAATGTCATTAACCAGAGAAGTTTCTCAAGAACAAACATTAATATCAGTATGGACATAAAAGTAAAAAGAAGCCTTTATCGTTTAGCAGGGTGAGCAGGGTGTTAGGATTTCATGTGGAAAAGCAAAGAAAACAAAAGAATATTTATTGTAACAATTAAAATCAAATTTATTATTAATTGTGTAACAATTAAAATCAAATTTATTACAGGTAATTTTAGAAGGCATTTTCTCCCTCCTTCCAGCTTGCCTTCGTGGCGTAACAATAACACACTTTGCATGTATTCTAGAAGTCCAGGTTCGGGTCTCGCAACGGCATTGCTCATTTTTCATGCCTTCTGCTTCAAAATAACCTAATGATTCTACAATTTCAATGTAAAGGAGAAAGAAAGAGATTTCTGAGATTCACTTTCAAAAGTGAATTGGTTATCTAGACCAGTCTAATTTATAACATTTTAAGTTCTTGCAGAAACTTTTTTTATCATGAAAATGTACACAATTATCATTGATTTGATCATTGAGACTTGTATTACCTCTAACACGCCTTTTAAATATATTAATTTCCTTCCGGGAGGAATTTACGTACGGTATTGTAAAACATAGTCCGAAATTATTCATACAGTTGGCTCTTGAAGTCATTAATGATATTCCTGACCGGGCATTGCTAATCGATATACTATATAGATAAAAACTTTTCAGATACGGGTAGAGCAGGAAGTGGCATTTTTAGTAAACCTCGCGAGAGCGTTATTAAAACCAGCATCAGAAATGCTAAAAATTGTTTGTATTTAGATCGGAATTTATTGCTATCATTTGCTCTCTCGACTATGTTCTCAGCTCTACTAGGGACAGTATTTGGGTCCTGACGGACAGCAGGAGCTCCATACCATAATATGTGGATTGGCTACATTAAAGAGACCGCTGATGGGCTGGTTAGAAGGGGTTGTGACCTCCCTAATCCAGTTCCTTTATCTTGTGTCTTTCGTAAATTCAATCTTTCCACAGACTGAATTCGACTTGACTGACACCACCTATTCCCCACTGGTACGCAGCAAAGAAGGCCAGCCCCGGCCACCCAGTGAGGAGATCCAGGGCCCTTTAGACGCCCTTAGTGCGACTTCGTATCGGTACCTTCGTAGTATGACCTTTGTGCAAGAGGAAAGTCTTTTTCTCTGCTTATATTTCTTTTCTTCCTCCTTCTCCTTGTCCCTCATCACCTGGACTGCATGGGCATTTCCCAGGGACAGTTGTTGACCGAGCAGGAGTATACTTATGATTTTCTTTTGCTACGCAATCTTTTGGACTCGGTGTAGGATTTCCTGCACAAAATGTATTCGAAAGAACAAGAACAGTTTGAAACACAATTGTATCTTACCCAGAGGACAGCCAGAAAATTGATTTTCCAAGGTGCATATGCATATGTGAAATGGAAAGTTCAGAGTATGATTTTCAGATATTTTAAAGCATCCTCAATAGGAATATTATTAAACAGTAGCTTAACATCAAAAGAAATTATATTTGAATTCTGGGGACAATGCAAAGAGAGAATGAAAACTGAAATCTATCTTCTCAGATATTCATCGATGAGACTTTGTGGAACTTTGATTTAATTCACCAACGTTATACAAAAGAGAGGCTTAGCATTGAATTTGAGACGTGAATAGAATGCAAATGCACTATATTATATTCTCAGGCATTACAGAGGCCTAATTATGACATAGTAATGAAAAGCAGTGGCATAGTTGGAGGCGGTAGCTCGCAACGAGCGATCCGTTTTTGGAGGGCACATTTTTCGCTTGAAACATTATTTTATTGGTTTTAGTCATGTGGGCAATCGAGGCATGAAACAAATAATGAGATTGTGAATCGCACACAGAATTTCATTGTGTAAAAATAATATTTGCTGGAAGTAAAGTATTCAAAGATATCATCATGAGTTTTCACAGCTACATACCCTTGTTCTAACTTTTTTATTCCTTCAAAATTTTCGAAAGAAAATTGCTAATCTCAACTCAATTATGATCACGATGACATTATAATGAATAATTCTTTGATAAATAAAGCAGTGTTTCAAGCGTTTCATCTCCGTTATTCCTAAGGAAAACGAAATAGGAACACTAAAGGGCAGTTCGTTTTCGCATTTTATTCTAAAATATAATTTTCAAAATAAAGTTAAAATATTGTAATACTATTGTGAACTTTCTTCATAACTGCTGTAAGCGCTGCGGGGTAGGAGAAGAAATTTCTAAATAAAATAATTGAGAAAAAATTTTAGAATTAATAATATTTATTTTGTATTTAAGAAGTATTTAAGAACTATAAATGTTTATTTTTTATCTAAGAAATCTCTTTAAATTGTCTGCGTTACAACTACTGGAGCAATCAAATAGGTCTTTACGATATCAAGAGATCTGAACAGAAGAAAGCAAGCAAAATAGTAATATAATTTTAAAATGCTAGAATTAAAATTTATTATAAAAAATAAACATAGAGTTCCTGGGGATTTTGATATTTTCTGAGTTTCTTGTTTGAATATTCCTAATTATGTCAGCAAATTCAGGGTCCAGCCCATTTGGCAAAATCGGGGACTGTACTGGAAGGAAAAGCTCTAGTTATGCGGATCAAAGGGTGTTAGAAAATTTAGAATAAAATATGATGTTAACTTTTTTTGCTTCATATTCTATCAGAAATTATTCACCAGAATTAATAAGAAAGCTTGGATTGCAAAATATGCAACACAATACCATTTTGCACGTTGATCAACCCAGTACTGATTAATACTTATGCTTAAAAAGTTCAGATCTAGTATTTGAGTTTTCGATTTTAGCTGTCCGATGACGCTTTAATCTTACGAGAATTGACAATTACGCAAGGAAATAAATTCATCACTTTGTAAGGTTTATCCTAAGTATTTTAACAGTTATTTAAAATTATATTTCTTTTCTATTTTTTCTTAAGCTCAAATAGCTTACAATTTCCTACCAGAATGTAATTTCAGAAACGCAGTTAATGCAAATGAGTAAGACTACTATTTAAGTCCATGTTTCGCCGACTTCGAGAGAAAGAGTCTGATTTTCCTGACTAGCGCGCGTTTACCTTTTGGCTACGTTCTCTCTTCTACGCTCAGCCATACTTTAGGCCCTTGCTTGGCTTCGCCGATTTAATTAATATATAGGGGCAAACTACTTAGAAACCTGATAGCTTCGGCTATACCCTTGAGATAGCTTTAGTTAAGCTTAGTTTAGTTTAAATTCATAATTATTGAAGTTCAAGCCCAAGTGGAGGCTTTGTGTATACTCCTTGATTGTATTTATTCTGTGAAACAAAGAGTAGTTAACTCTTCTTACGTCTTACGTGTTTATTCTCACACTTAAGCTTGTTAGTGTTTATGGGGTTCTAAGTTTGAACATTGGATTAGATAAGTAAAACCCCACAACTTTCTTTTTAACAAGCCTAACTTGTTTTTGTACTAAGAAATTTAAAACTTCATTTATTGCAAATGTTCTCGAGTAAAAGCTTTATTTCATTTTATTACTTTTTATTTCCAAATTGAATGACCCGTTTTCGCTACAAAACTTTCGAAATTCAATAAAACATATCCGGAATGCTTATGCAAGCTTGCAATGATGTAATCTGCATAAAATTAATGCCATTCTTCAAGAAGATTACAACGCATTATACTTTCGGTATCCTAAAGCAGAGCTTTAAGAAATTACTTCATTTAGCTAAATTTATTAGGAAGTCGAACTAAGAGAGCTTTGCTAGAAGTAGTGAAATTACGATGCACGAGGTTTTCAAATTTAGGAGTTTGATTTGCACGTCAGTATAATCCTTCCTAACCCAGAATGGTTTATTACTATGCCTGTCTTATGTAGGCTTACGCAAGCTCTTTTCCAAGCTAAACTTCATTAAAATTTGAATTTAGCATAAAATATTCAATTCTGTCTCCAACTTTGTATCCTATTACATTAATAAAACTCAAAATATAAATTTACCGAATGGTTTATAAGTCTCATCTTATCTTTAAATTAACGGTGTAGTCTTTATTATAAATTTATTTTGTTCAAACTTGTTTTCGTGATTGTGTTTGTGAAGTTTTATTATTTTAATTTTAAAGCGTCTCGTATCACTCTCATCACTGCTATATTATTCTTTCTTTTGTGGAAGAATGCTGAGGTCACTGGTCACCGATGCGTTCAGTTCCGAACAGTTCATTGAGCAACACCTACCATTCTGTTTCCGCAAGAAACGACTTAAGGTACGTATGTATGGAAGTCTGCATATCTGTATCAAAGGAAATTTAGAAGGTAATTCTCAATAATGAAACATAAAGCATCATTCTTGGCCAACTGAACACATTTTACGTCTTGATAAAACCGCGTTTTCATTGTAGGTGATCATATTTGACCCTTCACTAATAAACTGACGCAAAGCTTGTCAGCTTATTTAAGAAATTTTGCATTTTTGAGATGTTGAGGTAAGAAAAGCAGCGACAGTAGTCTAGTTATGTAGAGAATCAGAGAAGAAATGTTTTATATATGAATTTACTCAGCTATTCTTATTCTTACGTCACACTTTATGAGCAGAATTCAACTCCTAGCAACGCTATTTGGCCGGCAACGCTTCCTGACATTTTACTGACATCACTACTTGAACACAGATGCTGGAACCCTTGCATCAATAAGATAGTTAATTTTGTGTTTGGAAACGCTTCTTGGCATTTTACTGGCAACTCTACTTGGGCTCAAATGATGGCACCCTTGCATTAATTAAAGTTGTTGTAGTTAAGCATGTTTCGAAATGTTCTTTTCCGAAACTACTACATGCACTTCTCGTAAATAATATGTACGCACCTTATGTACACTGCATATTTACGTTATTTTCGTTCATTTATACGTGTCACTTATTATGTACTTTAATTTCATTTATACTGATCATGTGTCACTTGCAACTTATTTATGCAGATTTATTGTATAACGTATATTTATGTGATTTTTAAAACGATCAGTATACCGCTTTTTGTACTTGCAATTAGTCTGCGCACATTTATTTGTACAATGTTACTTGTAGAGCACAGATCAAATCGCCTTAGAAATTCTTAGAGTTTTTTCAAAATACACACGGCCGAATAAGGTTGTTTTTTTGCTAATTTTAAACTTAATTAGATACTATCAACATCTTCTGTATTATCAGGATTGCTTGCATTACTTTTCTAATCTGCACTAACATCGGTTTCATGTACCTTAAAAGGAACGTTGATTAAAATTTGAAATAAATACTTACCTTATTATTTCTCTTTTCATTATTGTTTAAACATTTTAATTATCTTAAAATTGCTCGTTTTTTATAAGGTTTTAGTTAACTCATGTTTAATTAGTTTTATTTACTTAGCTTTATTAGTTTTCATTGTGTTTCATTGCGAAGGGAATTTTGTCATCGATTTCTAATCTACTTCCTGAAATACTGCAATGTTCAAACTTTGTACACGTACTGCTGGTCCATGAACCTGCAATTTTATAAAAGAATATTTTCAAAATTTCCATTTAAATCTTTTCAAATTTAATATTTAGCGGTTATCTTTGTTTAATGAGCAAACTAAGCATATCAGAATTTTATTGTTTGCACCACAAAATATAGCGGAAAAAAATCTTTTGAATGAAGCTTGTATGAAAATGGTAACATAAATAATAATTTTTCGACGAATTTTTGAAAATCGATTGAAATTTTAGAACTTCAGCGGTTTTAAAATTTTAATATCTAAAATCTATAGGATACAAAGTTTTGAAATTTACACAGGTGTTATAAGAAATTTTGAAACAAGAAGGATTTAAAATATGAAATGCAAGGTTTTCTACATTTTTTAAAAAACAGGTTTTGTTGTCTGAAGCAGACGGAAGAAAATTTTTTTTCGCGCGGAAGAAGACTTTCGAGTTTTCCATTTTGTCACGTGTAATGACGAAGGTTGCTATCTTGGCGTACTTAATAACGGATTCGCGATATTCCTTATTTTTCATTTTAGCTTTAAGTGAAATGCTTCTTGTAATATGTTTTTTTACTTCCAGTTTCCGAAACTGCAAGAAAGGTTCAAAATGAATTTATTGTTCTCTGAATGACGTTCAGGAATTTTTCTCTATTTCAGAATTTTTAATACATTTATTTAGTGCATAAAAATTTCGTCATTCATAACGCGTTATTGAGATAATAAAAAAAAGGACAGAAAATAAAATGCCATTAGAAAAAAGGCGTTTTATGGTAAGTTTTCATCTAAAATAGATATGATTATTAATGCATTAAAAGGAGAAAAATAATTGATCATGTTAATGAGAATATTAAATTAAATAATTCTATTTGCAGAAGTTTTCATCTAAAATCCACAATTTTAGAATGCGAGAATCAAAAGCGTGGGGTCCCGATCATAAATTAAAAATGATAATGGTTTTTATAGTTGAACCGCAATTCAGTTGCTAGAAAGTTAAAAAAGGTAATGTCTTACACATTTAACAATGTAATCAAATAAATATATTGCTACGGATTTCACATTTATTTGGCTATTTGTTTGGAATTGTAATTAGAACTGCTTTGTGTTTCCCGTGCAATGCGGACGATTTTTGAAGAGAAAGCTACGTCGAAAAAAAATAATAATAAAAGAGTGCGTACATTTAATGTTTAATAATAAAATATCTCGTAATTACTGTTGCCATCCAGAAAAATCTAGAAAAATCCAGATTGTTCTAGTGATAATAAAAAAGCTTATAAAAGCTGTATTGAAACAACTCATCTCAGTTGTTGTGATAGTTGTAGCTTTAAAAAGCGAACTGCTGTTTGGTTACTTAATGCTGTTATTGATTGATCCGACTTCGCTGTGAGATAGAATTATTTTATCTGTTTTGAACTGAGTTTTTGCTAAATGTTTGAGATATTGTGCGAATATCTCTGAAAAAATCTTTTAGCATTTTGATTTATTTCTTGTGGAAAGAATAAATTTTTGTTACCTTTTTACTACTTTTGCATTCAATCCATAACGAATCCGTACGCACGCAACAATTTTTGGTGTCAGAAGTGGGATTGAATGCCTTTAACTAAAGCAATGGAAGAACAATTACGGCAGTTTATGGCAGCCTTTGCGGCATTTTAAGAAGAGATTACAAGAATCCGTTAAAGAAATGATGGAAGCTGGTCAAGAATCCGTTAAGGAAGAAATAAAAGCTGTTCAAGAAAAGATGGAAATTGATCAAGTCTCCGTTAAAGAAGAGATGAGAGCTGTTAAAGCAAGTCAAGAAGAAATGAAAAAGGAAATTATTTGCATAATAGAAAATAAATCTGAGGCTATGGAAGGCAGAATAGACGCGGTTGAAAATAAAGTTTCTTCTGTCAAAGAACAAATAGAAGAGAGAGTTTCTGCCGTAGAACAACAAATCGATTACAGAGTTTCTGCTGTGAAAGAACAAATTCAAGAAAGAGTTTCTGCAGTGGAACAAAAAAATTGATGACAAAGTTTCCGCAATTGCCAAAGAAGTTGATATCTTAAAGAAATTCGTAGTGACGGCAGGGAGCAATACCGATGGATTTACATTTTTATCCATGCCTGCTTGTCCCTCTCTGAAGCTATCGACATATGATGAAAAGACCTCCTGGCAAGTATATAAGACTCAATTTTCTATAGTTGCGGAAACAAATGGATGGGATTCCCAAGCTAAGGACTGTCACCTTGCCGCTTCTCTGAGAGGAGACGCAGCGGATATCGTTCAGACGCTTCGCGAAAACAAAAGGCTAGATTTCGAAGCTCTGTCTGGTGCTTTGGAACTGCGTTTTGGGGAGAAGTGTTTGAAAGATTATAGCAGGCTTCAGTTAAAATCCCGTCAACAGAAGCCTATGGAAACACTCCAGGAGCTCGCCACGGATGCTGAAAGGCTGTCCCACTTTAACCAGAAAGGGGAATGCTTTGTCACGGAATATTGGTGACAAGAAACCGATGGTAAAGTGCTGGAACTGCGGTGCTGAAGGGCACATGCGAAGAAACTGCAGAACACCCCAGGGCACGTATGTTAAGACCGCGCCTATCAAGAAGGAGGGAAACTAATTCGTGGCCACCTCGCGGGGCGGAGGTTTCCAGACAATGAAAAGCTCCAGTTTAAAGCGCTTCAGATTTCTGCAGTGAGTGGCGGCAGTAATGGACTTTTCATCATGGGACACATCAGTGGAGTTCCTTGTAACATGACGATCGACACGGAAGCTAATGTTACCATCATTCGAAAAGATTTGGCTCAACAACTCGAAGGTAAACTTATCTGGACGCCGCCCTGCGTTACCCTCCAGACTGTGTCCGGCGAAAAGATCGATATAGAGAGGAAATTAAACGTTAACATCACGTTTCGAAGTGCCGCTTACTATCACACGGCATATGTAGCAGAAATTACAGACCCTTGCATACTTGGATTGGACTTTCTAAGGAAATACAATTTTTCCTTGGACTTTAAAAATAATGAACTGCATTCTACCTCTGAGGACATAACTTTATTCGGGATTAATGATGAAGGAGTGAAATCTATCCACAAAATCGTAGCTCAAGACAATATCACAATACCGGCAAGAACAGAAATTTTACTTCCTGGATCCATAGCCGAAAACAGAAATTTCCGCTTTGGCGTCATGGAATATCCGAATAATTGTAATAGCCCTAAAGGAGTACTAATAGCCTCAACACTCGTCGACCTATCGGGGACCGTTGTCCCGTTGAGAGTTGCCAATGTAACTGAAAAGGCGAGAATTATTAAGTAAGGGGAAGTGGTTGCAGAATGTATTCCAGTAACCAGCGTTGAAAAAAAAGTAGCATCCCAAAAACCGTGTTTTCAGATAATATTACATGGGAGTTATTCTAGAATGCGCAAATAAACAATGAAGAAAAGAATGCTGCCGAGCGTGTCATTAAAGATCTTCAAGATGTTTCCTCCCTCTGGTCTTCTGACATGGGTCGAACCAGTTTGACTCAACATAGAATCGATACTGGTGATCATCTCCCAATCAAGCAACATCCAAGACGTCTGCCGATTGCAAAACAGGAAGATGTACGAACACGTTTAAAGGACATGCAAGAACGCAATGTCATCAAGCCTTCAGCAAATCCCTGGGAAACTCCCATCGTCCTGGTGAAGAAGAAAGACGGGTCAAACAGATTTTGCGTTGACTATCGCCGGTTGAACGAGGTTACGAAGAAAGACAGTTATTCTCTTCCTAGAACTGACGACATTCTGGATACTCTTTCTGGAAGCAAGTGGTTCTCGACACTTAATTTAAAGAGTGGATATTGGCAGATAGAAATACATCCTGATGACCGAGAAAAGACGGCATTTACTACAGGGCAAGGACTTTGGCAGTTCAAGGTGATGCCTTTTGGGTTATGTAATGCGCCGGCTACATTCGAACGCCTAATGGAGACTGTTTTAAAAGGTCTTTCATACGAAGCCTGTTTGATATACCAGGATGACATCATCATCGTCGGGAAGAGTTTCGAAGAACATTTGGAAAATCTTAGAAAGGTGCTGCAGAAACTCAAAGAAGCCAATCTGAAGTTGAGTCCCGCTAAATGCAAATTATTCAGACAGAAACTGACTTACCTCGGACATGTCCTCTCTGCTGAAGGTGTGCGCACGGATTCTGAAAAAGTGTCGGCAGTTAAAGACTGGAGACGTCCCGAAAATGTCCACCAGCTGAGAAGTTTCTAGGACTTTGCACCTACTATAGGAGATTCGTGAAGGATTTTTCATCTTTTGCAAGACCCCTTCACAAGCTGACAGAGAGCAAGCAAATGTTCGTGTGGATAAACGAATGTGAGGATGCATTTAAGAACCTGAAGGAACCTTTAACTTCTGCTCCAATCCTGACGTATCCTCAGCTCGACAGACCATTTATTCTTGACACGGACGCGAGTAATGAAAGTGTCGGCGCTGTTTTCTGCCAAGAAATAGAGTGCCAAGAACGTGTAGTGGCTTACTGGAGCAAGAGCCTGTCTAAACGGGAGAGGAATTACTGTATCACCGGGAAAGTGTTTCTCGCCAAAGATCCTGGTGAGGCCAGGAAGCTCGCTTTCCTAGTTGCTCGCCATAGTCAAAGCCGTGGAACATTTCCATCATTATCTATACAGCAGAAAATTCCTGCTCCGCAAGGATTATGCATCATTGGCCTGGCTTTTAAATTTCAGGAATCCTGAGGATCAGATAGCCAGATGGATACAGAGACTCCAGGAATATGACATGATTATCCGTCATCGCAAGGGACCATTGCACTTGAAACGCTGACACCTTATCTAGAAGACCTTGCCCAGAAAACTGCCGATATTGTTCCAGGGTCAAAGTTAAATACCAACTGATTAATCCAGTCGCACGACAAATTGCAACATCAGCATCGGCTGATCCAGATCCATGGAGTAACAAGGAAATCAGGAAAGACCAGCTGGAAGACCGTGACATTAAACCCATAATTGAGTTAATGGAGACCTCAAACAGAAAACCTACCTGGCAGGACATTTCGAGCTATAGTCCCACGACAAAACAGTATTGGGTTCTCTGGGACTCACTCCATATTCGAAACGGTGTCTTGTATCGGAAATTCGAATAGGATGATGGAAAGACATTCCGATGGCAGCTTCTACTCCCAAGATCCGTCATCCAGGACGTCTTTAAAGAACTACATAGCAAACCTGTAGGAGGTCACTTCGAAATATTGAAGACCTTCGGAAGCGTTTCTACTGGAATAATGCAAAGGATGACGTGCAAAAGTGGTGCCGATCTTGCAATGCCTGTTCAAGTCGGAAAGGACCGAAGAAACGCAGCCGGGGGAAGCTGCAACGTTACAATGTAGGAGCACCTTTTGAACGTATCACCTTTGACATCTTAAGACCTCTGCAACGAACTGCTGATGGCAACAAATACATCCTCGTTGTAATTGATTACTTCACCAATATTACTGAAGCGTATCCTATTCATGATCAAGAGGCTGTCACAGTAGCAGAGATGATGATACAGCAGTGGATTTCCAGGTTCGGAGTGCCTCTTCAGTTACATTCCGATCAGGAAAGGAATTTTATCTCGGGTGTAGTCAAGCAACTCTGCAAGTTACTCGGCATTGACAAAACCCAAACGACGCCTTTACATCCCCAGTCGGACGGTATCGTAAAGAGGTTTAACCGAACAATCCTCAATAACCTCTTATTAGTAATTTCCAGAAATCAGCAGGACTGGGACAAGAAGTTGCCACTATTTTTACTGGCTTACCGCAGTGCTCTCCACGACACTACCGGCTATTCCCCATCTCAGATGCTCTTCGGTCGTGACCTTCGCCTGCCATGTGATCTTTTGTTTGGTCGCCCTCTGGATGCGCCTTCATCGCCTGAGGAATACATTCAAGATCTCCAAGCCCGGTTTGAAGTGATGCAAAACTTTTCACGATAGCGAGACAACTTGGCGACGGAGAAGATGAAGACCCGCTAAGACACGAGCTACTGGACATCGTTTTAACGAAAGAAACAAGGTGTGGTTATGGAGTCCGACTCGTCGAAAGGGACTTTCTCCAAAACTACAGTCACCTTGGGATGGTCCTTACACAGTCCTAAACAGGCTGAACGACATCGTGGTTCGGATCCGTTAGTCATCGAACTTTAAGCCTAAAGTCGTCCATTACGACAGGTTAGCTCATTAATATGGTCAAAGTACGCAGTGTATATAATTGTAAATAGTGGTGTAAATAGTGTAAGACCATGGTCCTGTTTGTATTTAGAATTTGTATTTAGTATTTTATTTGTATTTGGTAAATATTAGTATTTGTTATGTATTTGTATTTGATAGTATTTGTATTTAGAATTTTATAGCATTTGTATTGTATTTCGTAGGGTTCAACTCTTTAAATCTATAGTTCACACTCCGAACCCCATGAGCAATTAACAAGCGAATAATCGCTTAAGTGTTAACAGAACACGTAAAACTTGAGAAGGGTTTAAAACCCTTTAGTATTCGGTATATTGACAATCAGTTCCGACTTGGAACTTTACAATAAAGCCGCCACTCGGTCTTGAACTTAAATACTAATAAATTGAACTAAAACTAGCTTAACTAAAGCTCTTAATTTATATATCCGAAGCTATCAAAATCTAACTAGTTGGTCTCTAAGTATTAATTAAATCGGCGAAGCCTAGCAAGGACCTAAGATATGGCCGAGAGTAGTAACAGCTAAGAGAGATGTAGCCTGAAGGCGGACGCGCGCTAGTCAGGAAATCAGACTCTTTCTTTAGAAGTCGATTAAGTCACGACTTAAATAGTACTAATTCTCATGTGCATTATGTGCGTTTCTGAATTCACATTCTGGCAGGAAATTGTAAGCTGAAATTGGAATAAGATAGGAAAGATACAAAACTTAATATAACTGTTAGAAAACGTATAATAAACCTTACAATTTTATAGTATTTGTGTTTCGTATTTGATAGTATTTGAATTCTATTTAGGTTTGATAGTATTTAATTTGCTGAAAGTTACTTATCGCAATTATTGCTTATTTTGCTATTGTAAAGTAATGTTTATTATAGCATTGATGCCTTAGTTGTAAGTTTGGCTTCCTGTCCAAGGATTGTACTGCCCGGGACGCGCAGCCCTTGGGAAGGGGACAACGTTACGGATTTGACATTTATTTGGCTATGTGTTTGGAATTGTAATTAGAATTGCTTTGTGTTTCCCGTGCAACGCGGACGAGTTTTGAAGAGAAAGATACGTCGAAAAAAAAATAAAAATAAAAGAGCGCATGCATTTAATGTTTAACAAATAAATATCTTGTAATTGCTGTTGCCATCCAGAAAAATCAAGAGAAATCGAGATTGTTCCAGTGATAATTAAAAAGCTTATAAAAGCCGAATTGAAACAACTCATCTCAGTTGTTGTGGTAGTTGTAGCTGTAAAAAGCGAACTGCTGTTTGTTTACTTAATGCTGTTATTGATTGACCCGATTTCGCTGTGAGATAGAATTATTTTATCTGTTTTGAACTAAGTTTTTGCTAAACGTTTGAGATAATGTGATATTGTGCGAATATCTCCGAAGAAATATTTCAGCATTTTAATTTATTTCTTGTAGAAAGAATAAATTTTTGTTAACTTTTTACGACTTGTGCATTCAATCCATAACAAATCCGTACGCACGCAACAATATTTTGTTATTTGGCTTTTACTATTTGCGATATAAAATGTAGATGAACTCTATAAGCATAATTATTTAATCTATTATTAACATTACATGATATGACATATTATTATCTTCTTTTATTGCAATAATGATCACCTATATTTAAAATTAAATAAAAATATTTTTTATTCCTTCAATGAAGTAAAGGAAATACTGGAATCGCGAAAAATTTCGACTATCAAATTTCAACGAAAATATCCATTTCGATTAATTCTTTGAATGGCCTCAAAACGTACGGACAGAATAAAGGACTCTTGTTTCCAAAACGGATTGTGAAATAAATTTAAAATGGAATTAGAATCCATTTTATATCTATTTCATAGATCTTTTTCGTGACGACTGTGTTTACATATATATTCATCTAGTATTACTCCAAAACGGTTCGCCATAGAATATTGAAATTTTGCATATGGGAGCACTATAACATTCCGTTATGCATCTCTCTTTTTTATTGCAATCGACAGTAACAAATGTGTATTGTATATATATTGTATATATATAGAAGGATGGATGCATATATATATATATATATATATGCATCCATCCTTCTTAGTCGGCTTTAAAATCCTTACCTGGCTTTTTTATTTTCACAATCGTTGGTCACGGTCATATACTTGCACTTATAGCAACGCTTTAAATGACGAAAATATTCATTTTTTGGCTATGCCAAATTTAATCAAATTAATTTTCGACAAATAACAAAATCTAATTACTTATATAATAACATTTTTATATGCAGTTAGTCTAATAATTCATATCTAACAAAATTTAATATCAGTTTATTGTTGTAAGTATCTAATAATATTAAATAACATTTTATTGTTGTAAATATGTAACAATACTTAATATCAGTTTATTATCCTTCTAAAATGATTATTCGTTGAATTTTATCATTGTAACGCGGAATTCGTTCGACTTGCATGTATTGCACGTTACGCAAGTTACATATCTACGTAGTAATTAAGACACAATAACACGCCGAACGAAACTAATTCAGAAGTCAAAACAACAAAAATCAGCGTAATATTCTCAATATTTTCACAGGACTAGTTTCGATGGTTTTTACCGAAACATCATCCTCAGCTGCGAAACCGTAAATGAAGAAGATGTTATGTTTTAGCTCTGGTTTCACCAACAGATGGCGCCACGTGCTTATTCTTGTCCAGGCTTTCTTATCTTATCTAATCATTATTTCTTCTTCATTTACGGTTTCGCAGCTGAGGATGATGGTTCGGTAAAAACCATCGAAACTAGTCCTGTGAAAATATTGAGAATATTACGCTGATTTTTGTTGTTTTGACTTCTGAATTAATATCTACGTAGGTTAATAATAATTCAGCTATTCCCTTTTGTGAATTACTGTATACTGGTTACAAATTTTATTTTGACCTTAGGATATAAGAGGTTATTTATTTTATTAAAAAATTGAAGAATCGACTTGTCATGGACAAAATGGTTGCCATTGCTTCAAGAGGTTGGTTTCTCCAAAACACATTTTCACCAGTCTGGCAATACTTGCAGCTTGCAGGAATTTCCTTTGAAGAGAGAGCTGTATAGTGAAAAAATTGCGGAACTGGCAAAAGCTGTGATTTCCAAGCATGGATCCATTTGAATTTTCAGAGGTCACGACACCAACCAACCAAATAACTGAAGGATCGTATCTCACTTTAAAATGAAAAAAATTTAAATATGGTGCAGCAAAAAAATGTGCATAATTTAATAAGCCGTATACGTAGAAGTCACGTGGCATCCACATTAGATTTTTTAATTAAACTTTGCTATTACTACACTATGCTGAATTTCAGAAATAAGTATTAATACTGTCTTTTTCTACAGAACTCATACATTAAGGTATCCGACTAATTTGCCCACCGAAGTTTGGAAAATAGTACAAATAAATTCCTTATTAGTGTTATTTAGCAGAATATTAATTAACGTAAGAGAAACAATTATAAGCATGTTATCCAAGCATAATTTTTATTTTTGTCTTGGGAAAAAATATTGCAAAATTTCCGGATTACTAAACACATTCGCATAACAATATTTATCTATGTTTTACTTTTCTTACTTACATTTTTCAAGGCATAAGGAATTAAATGCACTAAAACCTAAGTGACAAAATATAGTGCGTGTATTGAATATACTTGTTTGAGTACGTGCATTAGCTATTTTGGGGGAAATCTCTCTCTTTCCATTTACAACAAATTTTTGAAGAGACTTACAAAAGTCTCTGCAAAAAGTTTAAATGTGTACATAAAGTTATATATGCTTTTAATTCTTTTAATTCACAATACTGTAGAGATCATTTGTGGAAACATTTATAAATTACTTTAGTAATATTTTTTCATAACAGAAAAGGTGAAAATAATCAAGTTTTACAAAAAATAAGTTTAATGTAATCTAAAAGAAAAGAATAAACGGCGATGTTTTAAGTGTGAAACTATTAATTCGAAACTAATGTTGTTTACGAGCACTTAATAATAAATAGAAAATTTTAAAACCATCTTTTGAACATTACAAAAGGTTTTCAAATGCAAAATGCTTAATTTATAGTTATCTAGAATGGTATATCCCTTTAAATATCACTTTCCGGCCATTTAAATAGATACTTCGAGTTTACGATGTAGAAGAAGAACAGTCATAACGCTTCTTCTAACCACCGGAGAGACAAAACAAAAGTAGTTTGAAGAAGCGAGATGTACAGCTTGAAAATACGTAATAAGAAATTGTTGAAAAATTTCTTCAAAACTGATAATTAGGGAGCAAGATACTTTAATGCAAATTCGCTTTTCAAGAGAAAGTTTTTTGCCAGTTTCTGATGCAATATTCCAAAGAGAAATGTACTCATATTCTATCAATAGCTCAAGATTAGCTTTGCTGTAGGATAGGTATTTTCTTTAACTTCTGTTCAATCATCTAGTTCGGCCGCTTTTACAGAACTAGCTAGAGAGAACAAAATAAATACTACCCCTTCAGCATCAAACCGCAGTATTTTTCCTGCCAGCTCAGTGCGATTATCTTTTTGAGTTCGGATCAATATTCGTCAGGCAGAGAGTTATTCGCCAGCAGGTTCTAATGAAGCAGGAGAATTGATATTGGTTCTTTACGGAATTGTTACGATTAGACAAGCCGTTTGTCTTTGTCGCACTGTAACAGGAAAGGCTTTCTATATCAGTTTACACACTCTGAGAAGGAAATTCATGTAATAATTCTTAATGTTATATTTCTAGCAAATGGATTAGAAGAGCCGAGACGGAAGCTTTTCTCATAAACTTTTAAGTTAAAAATACTCAGAAATAATTTCTTTTACAAGTTTAGAATTGTGTAATAAATGAAACGGAATTTTTATTCATCACGTTTATTACTCTTGCTATTCACTCATTTGTGACCTTAATTGAAGCACACTAGAACTTCCTTATAACAAGCGTGAAAAAACCGCATTATTTGCTCGTTATAACAGAGTGCTTGTAAAATACATATTTACTATATTATAAGTATTTTATTTATTTTAAACTCTATAAAATACAAAAGAAGATGGTTAACTTGCGTTGAACTGCCTTGTTGTTCATTTCTTGTGTTATTGTGTGACGTCACTTGCATCCCTGGCTTTCTGCACCCTCAGAAGCCATTGAGTATACTGGGAATTTTCCTATTTGAAATTCTTCATATTAGTGGTTATCATCGTCGCTTTCATTATTTTTTTCATCTGCTTTAGCTTAAATTTCAGCTACAATATCCTCGGGAGTAGGTATCTTGGAAATGATAACATCGGCGTCAACAGATACATAATTTTCAAATGCTCCTATGCTTGCTTCCAAATTTCCCAAGACGTCTACTTCTTCTTCCTCAGTGATTTGCCTTTCTTGAGAAATGTCCAATCCAGCCTTATACGGAAGTAATTGCTAATGCATGTTGATGTGAAGTTTTCCTATGCCTCGTTCATTAAACGTATCGCTTCGAGTACATGTACATTATCATTTGAGGTTTTTGTTATTTCTTCTTTTCTATTGAGAAGCATCAAAATCATCAAATGTTTACAAAACTTTGATATAAAACTTCTGATGATCCCTTGGTCCATAGGCTGGATAGCGCGCGTAATATTCGGTGGTAAAAATTCAATTCTGATCACACCGCCGTCAAGTATCCGCAGGATTTATGACTCATCACTAACTTTCGGTTGACTTCGGAATGTTAAGGAAATTTTTCTGAGAAATGATTAGCTGAGCTCGAGAGGCAATAGAAACTTTATGAATCACAAAAATATTGCTCTCTATATCCGCGGTTTGCTCGCGAAAAGCATGTTATGGTTCCATAGACTTAACATTGTAGGGACTAAGTATTTTCGATTTCCTCGTTTAATCCGGGTTTTCATTAAATAAGAGCTCGTTATAGGTGAATTGTACTGTATAACTAGATATTATTGGTGAAGTGATATATTACGAAATATTAAAAATAACGATACCGTGTTATATGCCATTAATATTCTAGATTTTTGGAATTAGAACAGACTGAAGGTATATTAAAGAGCTTTTCCAAGATTAAGGAAAGAAGAATAATTAATGCGCTCTTAAAAAGAATACTAATTTTTATCCCAAAAGTCATGCGAAACAAAATCGTCCAAAAGGATTCGGGAACTGTCAAAATGGGTATATCTGTTGAAACATGATAGCCAAAGTTCTTCACATTTATAATAGTTTACTTCCTATACGAAAGTAAAAGGTAGAGTAATACTAGAGTATATAAGATATTGTTGAAATTTCCACTACAGCTTATGCATAAATTACACGCAATATAATAAATCAAATATTATTTCTCTAAAATAAATCTTTTTTTGTAAAAATAAATATCTGAGGTGGACACTACATGAATTCCTCGCACGGCATATTACGTTATACATATTTTTGCAGCACTTTATTTAAACATATTGTTGCGTTATACGGGTTCGTGGATTTGAGAGCATCCGATGAAAACACGATGCAGAACAATAAAAAGCACAATTTATTTACAGGAAAGTTCCAAAATTACCTTTAAAATCGTCGAAAATCTACAATAAATACGCTGAAACAATCACCAACACAACTTCAGGCTGTAACTGTACAGGTAACTTCACGGCAGCACTAAACTTCTAATAAAACACCGTGGAACAATCACCAATACACTGTCAAGCTATACTGTAAAGATAGCTTCACGGCAAAGCACTATCTCGATTGCTTTCCGTTCACAAAACTCTCGCGTAGCTTAGCACTGACAGTAAGCAGCTATTCTCCCAATAATCACAACGCTCACACTACTTCACAATCTTCGCAACTCCTAAACTAACTGCTCTCAGAAACGCAAGGGTTTATATAGCTTTTCTTTAAGTTCCACACGTTTCGAGAAATATCTCGACAGGAAGTTATTCTAGAAGCTTCCCGATTGGACCATGGGATATCGCCGATTTGGTCGCCAAATGGGCGATAAAGTCGCCAATCTGGCAACCCTACCATACGCTATTTTATGGCAACCCTAGTGCTATGCCGGAAAGCTTACATACAGGCGCAACCGCCGAATTTTTCGCAACACTGCCCCCTCCCAAGGACTGCACGTCCCGGGCAGTACAATCCCTGGTTGGGAGCCAAAAAGAAATAATCGAAAAAGCTACAAAACAAATAAATTACAATAATAACAAAATTTGCAAATATTTACAGTATTTACAAATAACAAAAACATTTACACTAATTACAAAGATGTATGTACAAGCAACTATGGATAAGTCACACAATTAAACATAAAACCATTACGAAATACGGGGTACCCATAACAAAAATAACTATCACTAATTACTAAAGAAACAAACATTTAGATTATATACAAATTATATACACAAGTTAAACACATAACAATTTTAAACTATACTATTAAAGTTCCGAATGGATTTTAGTCTTAGGCTTTTCACTAAATTATACCTGGGTCAAATACTTTTCCACGGCAGTTCTCAGATATATTTCTGTTTTTCACATCACAGTCTGAAGATTCAGTCATTTCAGACTTTTCTTGCACAGGAAGACCTGAAACAGTTCGTTCACCACTCTGTAGTTTATTCGCACCTTTTGTACAGTTCACCTCGATACTCACAGCAGGAGGTACATGCTTATTTACCTCTATTTCCTGAAAGCGAATTCCGATGTTTACACCAGGACCATGAATAGAATCCGATCCTTTACAAGCAGAAGTATCCAGGTTTAGAATCAAGTCCTTGTCTGCACAATCTGCACTAAAAGACACGCACATGGATTGCGAAATGGGTAAACTTTCTTGCAATGCTGGAGCACTCCGCGTAAGTTGTACATCAGCTTCTTCCATCTCAGCATCACATGAACATGTGATGTGAACATGTGAACACATCTCATCAGATCGTTCAATGCTTGCTAACTGCGACTTCGTAACTTCATTATCAGTT